>JAOBYK010479344.1:0-13626 GCA_025434845.1 Phenganax subtilis | reverse complement strand
TAAATGAAGTCATTCTACTATATATTTGCATGTTTTAAACAAAAAATGCGAAACTACGAGAAGATTTTCAAAGTAGATCAGGCTATATGTGAAAACTCTCTCAGAACATTATTCTTTATAGTATGATTTCGCCGAGTTATCTGGCTAGAGTAATGGCTGACCGTTCGGATAGGACTCGGAAATGACCGGAATACGGGGACAGCTACATCAAAGGTACCGACAAAGAGCGGCACTTCTGCTTAGTTATCTATTCTGTGGTTTTAGTATGTTGAAATTTACAGATTTCCAAAAACTAACACCTGCTACCAAAGCGGAGTTAATTGACATCTTAAATTCTTCTGATCCAGCATTGTGTACAGGAAAAGTGACACTTAAATCGCAGGTCGAAGAAGTTGGTCTGGATTTGCATGTTTGAGGGCAACCATGCTTAAACTTGACTGTGATCCCTTTGGGGAAACCAAGTGGTGGAATGGCGTTTGATCCATGATAAATTGAAGTAATTTAGACAGGCACCCATCTTCACTATCTAAAGCATAACACAAGCCTGTACATTTAAACAAGCTGCCCATGGATAATGTAAGTCAGTGGGGAGTGGCAACTATTTGCATAACTTTATTTATTAAGTATTTAGTTGAACTGTAAATACATCATCACTTGCATATTAAACAAACACTTACCGGAGTATTCACATACTTCAATGTAATCACTGAAATACTTGTAGATATTAATTTCAATTTCTTTCATGTTTGACCCACACTCACCAAATTCTCTGTGCATGTCTTGCAAAAATGTCTCTGCATTAACTATAAATATGTTTGACTCCACAAACACTGGTTCCAGTAACTTTGCATTCTTTTTAATGCATTGAAGAATTCCAAATGCATGTAATCCTTCGATCATTTGGTGTAACATAGGCATTTTTGCAGAAAAGTCAAACATGACAATGGACCTACAATACCAATGAAGATGTGTATTTCGTTATTACGTTCCACATAATCTACACTCTGCAGTTCAGTACCTGTAACAACTAATTGAAGTGCAACTATTCGAAATCTACCTTATGATGGAATCCATGTTCTTCAAGGTTTCTCTCGATGGAATTCCCCTGTAGCCGACTTTTTCAACAACATTGAAGACATCTTCAGAAAGCAGGGTGTTACGGAATGTTACTTCATCCTTACAGCAACATAACTACAAATATTCAGTTCACGTTTATTGTGCAATGACTAAACATAATGTAAATCAAGTCTGAGAAAATATTGTGTACCTTTTGTATGGCTTCCTTTAGACAAATATCTTTGACAATATCATTTGCTTCATCAGGTCTAATGCTTGCAACACCGTGGACAATATATTCATATGATGATCTGGCAAGAAGGGCAGGTGCTGGGCCACCTTGAACAACAGAGCTTGCCATAATTTCCCCAGCTACTTTGAAGTTTTCCTTTGCAAGGGCAGCCATGTTTGCAATTGGAAACCCATGATGAAAAAGTCTCCTGCCCATTTGTTTCAGTCCCTTTAAGACAAAGATTAAAATAAAAGTTACAAGTGAAACAGAAACATACAAAACACTGAAATGTTCTTTAAGCTATCATTTTTGTTTACAAATATGCATAGAAATATCTTTTATTAGCTTTTGTTCAGAGTACAACTATGCAGCCCGGTAAGTTATTTGCCTGGAATTGTTAACCTGCAGCTACTGTACTGTACAAATATAGCTACATACCCGAGAAGAATTGACGCCTATGACCACCATCATCAACCGCTGGTTCACCAATGAATGTGACCTTGAGCATGCCATTTTTGTGAAGTCTTTGTCTTCTCATCAGGCACTCCCGTGCATCAATATAATCCTGATGTGCATATTTTCTTCTGATAGAAATCCTATTCATACTCCCTGATTCAGTCTGATGATAGAGATTAGAGATAATTTCTTTGATCTTTTCCAATGTACAGCTTTCATTATTACCACCGCTCTTGGTGAGTACTTGCTCAGTGACCAACTCATCTTGGGTGTCTTGTAAATCTGAATGTAATTCAACATTCACAGTACCAACAGGGTCAAATTTCTCCGCACAAACATCAGCAAGTATCTCAATGTCACTGATAGGAAAATCCAAGTAACAAGTTGGACATGTTGCTTTCAGCTCTTTGGGTTCACAAAACTGATGAGAGGTTGTATCTGTGGAAGCACTTGCACTTAAGAAAGGCAGGATGGATACCTGGGTTTTACTTTCTATTTCATCAGGAAAGGTTTCACCTCCCATGTCACTGCTACTACGAACATCCACATCTTCAATCTCATTTGTATCATCATCAAATTTCAGATCCATTTCATACTTTCGAATGCATTCTAATTTGCATAAATGAGATGACATCTTTGAGTAAGGTTTTCCCAAATCTTCTTTATAAGCCTTCAGTGTAAAAAACTCTGAAGATCCTGGCAAGAGATTAACTACAGTGTTATCTGGATACAAAAGAACATATTCATTGGTATTTCCATTAAAAGAATGAAAATGTTTAGAGTGTTTAATAAGTGCTTCTTCAAGTAATCCTTTTGCATTGATGCATGTGTTGACAGCAATTGGAAGAGTCCTTCCTTTACGCAACTTCAAACAAGAGTCTGATTCACTGAACTCCTTTATAACCACTTGAATTTTTACTTTTTCTGATATATTAGCTTTTGATTTGCTGGACTTTGATTTCTTGGCAGGTAAGGTTGATACTCTTTTTTCTTCTTTACGCTTTCTGAATTCTTCATATGTCAAGGACTTATTTTGCCTTGTTCCAGGATTCAATATTAAAGAACTTGAACTGGAACCTGAAGAAGTTGGACTTGCTGAGGATTTTTCTTCAACAACCTCTGTCAAATCTAAAGAAACATTAGAGAATGGGACATCTACCAGGGTGCATTTCATGCAGTACCTCTCAAAGCAATTCAGCACAAGGCTAGGTTGCTTCTTGGTGGAGTGCCGTATGACTTGCTTCCTTAGTGCAGTGGCACAATTTTTAGTCACCTTCAGTGCTAAATTTCTATAGTCCATACTTGTTATTTCACATGATTGTACATTCAGACTACTTGGCATGCAAAAGTTTTGCCTTGGCGCAAATACATGGAATGCATCCAGACACATCCACCATAATGGATGTACAGCTTTCATTAAAAGTTTATATACCTATTCAGGAAAATATGAAGAAATTTTAATTTTTCATAGGGTCGCATATTCAAGGCCGGAAACTTGGCTGATTAGAATAACGCATACTATTTTACATATACTTGCGTGTTTTATAAATACATTAAATAAAGCGTGAAACTACACTTACTGTTTACACATTGTCTTCCACAATACGGACAAAAATTGCTTCCATCTGCAACATGCTTTCCACATTCTAGGCAGGACTGCGTTTTTGGCCATAAAGACTTTACAGTAGTTCTAACACGCTTAAAATAACGGCTCAAATATTTTTGCTCCAACTTTACTCTCCCCCCCCCGGCGTATAAATTGTGAAGATTTAACATTCTCAGATTTTGATTAAAGCCGTAAGAGACACGTGTTTGCGCAGAGAAGGCGCAAGTTTCTTTGGAGAAGCTGTGTATTTCATCGGAGAATATGTGCCCCATTAGGGCCACTGCATGAGTTTTCAAAGAAAAGCAAAATACTCACACGAAACGACTACGCGTTTTCGCGAAGAAAATTTGTGCTTTCACATAGTAGAGGATGTGTGTTTGTACAGAGAAAAGGCAATTAATAATAGACTAACGTCAATTTTCCACGAAGAAGAATCATTTCGTTGGAAAAGCAACTCGTTTGCGTGGAGAAGGCGGATGTTTGTACGGAGAACATGTGGCCCTTACGGGCCACCGTACAGTCATGTTGACATTGTCACCAGCGAATGAGTAACCTGGATGCATACTCTCTGTGTAATTGCAACTTCTCACTTTCAACTTCAAGTTCTTCTGATGCTGTGCTTTTGAGTCTGTTGACTGTAGATAACAACACTTTATTATTCACACCTCAGATAAATGTGTCAAATGGTAATATAATAATGAATAGTACAAGTCAAGATATGGCATATGTATATGTACATATAAACATATAAACATTAAAACTTCGGATATGACATTGTTGTGTAATGCAAGGAATAGCAAAAGTCAGAGTGTCAAGATAGGCAGAGAGCAAATAATACAAAGTGCATTTCTTCTAAATAGTAACCACAAAAATAGCTTTAATCTAGGTTTGCAATTGGTCTAGAAGTCTGCATTGCAACAGATTCTGTGCAGAGTTTTCTTTTATCCGCAAATTCCATCACAAATCTGACTTATGAGCATATTTAAAAAGTTATAATATGCATTAAACTATTGATACCTTCTTCCACTTGCATCTTCCACTTTAAAATTTCACAGTCAAAGTCCTTACCAAATTGCTCAAAAATGTTACTAGTAGCATTATACCCCATACAAACATAAGAACCCTTTGAATGCAACATTTGTGAGTCCTCCTTTTTTAAGGATGATACTTTTTAATAATTCTTGTGGCACACGTTCCCTGATTAAAAATGGAAATAAGCTTGCATATTGCATCACACATTGGAGGTGATAGAGCTTCGTTTTTCTTGTGCCCATTTTTTGTTTGCGATGGATTTTGTACGGAGCTTTAATGAAACATTGGAAGAAAGGTGTTCTTTCCTCAAGTTCTTCATGCACGTTATTCCAAGGAAAATTTTTCATGTCTTCTTTTGTAGTTTGACATTGCAGAGACGGGTTGGACACAGTACATAAGCCTTTGATCTTGTCTGTTACACAGCTGGTTATCAAGTCAGTAATGTGTTCTTTTATTGCTCTCACATGTATACAAGCAGAAACAATAGATTTTGGATTACAAATAGCTAACAGCCTTGCAATCTGAAAGTATTCCTCTAAAGGCACAACCATCTTAGACCCACTGTCAGGACAGCTGATTGTAATGTAAAGTTTAACAGGAGTAAACATCAAGCTTACACAGTCTATTACAGTGGTGGCGCCAGAAATTTCCCTATGGAGGGGCTATGTTCCCCGACAGGGGGTCTATACAAATTTTTCCGTAGTTAAGCATGATAGAGTAACAAAATTAGTGAATGTATACTTTGTTTATATAATATAAACATGAATATGATGTAATTATGATCAGTGGCAGATTGCCAGTTACGGAGCCAGTAGGCTGAAAAAATATTGCGGGCCTGAGAGATGATATTCTTACTTGTACTAAATTTAGTTATTAGTAACATCAGCTAGTTTTCATATTAAAAACTGACTCTGCTATAAGACAACAAATAATTCGCAGCCTCGAGCGGGATTTGAATTCATATATCTTTTAGGTTTCTAGAAGTAGAAAGCAGCTAGCGTGAACACTGTGAACGGTGCGGTCTCGATATTTATTATAAAAAAGACATCGTTTTTTTACTACATCACTGTACCACTTACTGTACCTTCAATAATAGATTTGTGGCATTTACGAGAGGCAAATTCTTTGATAACATCTACAGCACTGGATCAGGTACCACCTCTCATTATCTCATTGCTTAATTTAGAACAAAAATAGCAAACACGAAAAACAAACAAGCTCCAGAATCACAGGCTTCTCGAAACCTGGGCCTGTAGGCTTCAGCCTATCTAGCATAGTGAGTAATCCGCCACTCATGTTGCAACATGGTTGCAATACCCATGCATGTGCATTACCATTGGGTCAGCAGAATATTTGGAATATTGGTACGCAAAAAAACTTGTACTACATTAAGAAATGTACCTTTCTAGCTAGTTATTGTCTATTTCAGATCACTTTTCATTAAAATATTCGGAAGTTTGTTCTGAAGTTTGCAAGTTCATTTCGAAGTTCAAAAGTTCATTGTGAAATTCAGAAGCAAGTTTGTAAACAAAGCCTCTGATTGGCTACTAAAGCAAAAGTAGCCAATAAAATGCTAACTTTACAAACCGGTTTCTGAATCACATTACGAACATATGAACTTAGCAACAAACTTGCAAACTTCGGAACAAACTTACGAACATTTTAATGAAAAGTGACCTGAAATCGACAATAACATAATAACATGAGGGAGAACAAACATGACGACAATATCGGGCTCTTTGAATTCTTTACAGTTTTCCCCGACAAATTTATTAATTTTCCCTTAAGGGGGGGCTAGGGCTCCCCAACAGAGGGGCTGTAGCCCCCCCCAGCCCCCCCTTGGTGCCACCACTGGTCTATTATTATACAACATAGTATTTATTATTTCTAAAACCTTGTAATACTGATAATTAAAAAATGGCATTAAATATCCCAATATAATTGATGAGCACAAATGTAACAATTAAGAACAAAAATTGAATTGGCATTGAGAAATGAATTTTAAATTAATGGTCTTTGCAGATGCATATATGTATTCTCATGCAAGATTTCATTAGAAACAATTTTCCCCTTAAAAAACACAGTTTGTCCCTCAATTGATTGGCCCAAAAGCTATAGGTCTGGTGTTGCCACTAATTCCAAAATATTGTGTCTATACTTTAAACGCAATAGTTATTTTAGATTAACAGTGTGTCGGGTATAAGGTTATGTCGTTGAAACACAATCAGAACAAAAATAAAAGAATCTATTCATGAAAAAATTTGGCAGGTTTATATTTTATATCAAAAAGGAACAAACTATTCTATAATGTACTGTAGCAGCATGGATGTAATTATATAGAACGTCTAAAACAGGGCATATAAAATTTGTTTTCACCACTGGATTAGAGAAATTGTTAAAAACTTAGGTAGATTCTAAAACAATATTCCTTTGTGTTGTGCTATCTTTTTTGTTTGGTTTTGGTATACCATTTTGATGAGTACTTTTGTGAGAATGTTGTTCTTCCACAAAGAATGAAACTCGCCTCGTCGCAGGGTTTTTTGACACTTCGCCAACATCTGTTTCATGGTTGCTTTGGTGTTTTACCACAGTTTCAGCTTTACTTTCTTTTATAGCAGCTTCTGTGGACATAAAAAGTTCCCTTGCAGCATCATTCTTTTTAAGTAATGTTGTATTTTTGTCCCAATAAGAATAACAGACCGTGTTTGATAAGCAATTACTTTGCTCTATACTCACACCAACAATTCGCTCTAGATTATCACAAGCAGATGTTTTCCGATATCGGTTGAATAGTTGTTGTATTTTATCAGCGTTTGTTATATTCTCTCCACACTGAATGCAAATGGACTTGTTTGTATAAGGTGACAAATAGAATCTCAAAAATGTTTTAACAAGAGTTGAATGTGCAGCCATCAACGTAACACAAAATTAGCTATGTTATGCAAAACAGCCTTATCTGTATTTCCTGCTAAAATATTTAATAAGAGCCAACACCCTGCAAGTGAAACAAGTCCATCGCTCCATCCCCTAACTCCATCCTTTCGTCCCATGCACATTCCCCCAATAGATTATAGTTTCTTTCTCCAAACTATTAGAGATGGACGTGGGGGAAGTCTAATATGCATGGAAAACATTTCAATAATTAGTATTTTTTACATTCATTTTTCAATAGAGTAACGCTTGCATGATGTTGAATTATAACTGGAGTATAATCGACACAATGTCGTTAAACTTTTATATATTTTAGAGAGTATAGTTGATGTAGTTGGATGCTTTACTGGATGTGGTACTTATTACTGGTTTAGGAACAGAATAAGCTTTGACAACCTCTTTCTGATCTGTTCACCTTAAACTGAAGCTGTACGCTGCTTTGCTAGGTGATAGAGTCGAATGTTCAGAAAGCACTGGGATATGCACCTTATCAGGTTGAACATGTGATTATTGTGAGGTGAGCTGCCAGACATGTGTTAATGGAGGGGTGAAAAGACTCCTTTTTCAACAGCTTCCTCAAGGACAACTGACTGAATTGCTGGAACAATATGGCGTGATCGTGGTGGTTTCTCTTGTGTTGAGTGGAGCATTTTAACTAAACAGCATTCTGTGTATTGACAAACTTCAAACACATTTGGTACTGCCTCAATATGTGTTCCATTTGATTTGTGCCTAAACAAGAGGTTGAACTTTGTTTCCTTGGGATTTTCATTTACCAAGACAGCTAAAGAAGTGAGGCACTGGACGATCTTCCTTACCATTCTCACAACAAAACCACCAATGTATCCAACTGCTGCTGTTTTTAAGGTGGATTATTGACAAACATTTGAAACATCTGTATAGTCGTGGTCTTCTTGCAATGGTTATCGGGGAGCCAAGTCATAGCAACGTATTGTAGCAATATCAGTTCTGACATGTAAGTTTATGTCACTTGTTGAAGAGAGAATTAATGTGTTGTCCTGTGCAATGCAGTTGCTGAATGCTTTAATCTCGTGGAAAGCAGAAGTCGTTTGCATGGTGCCATAAACTGATGCACTGTTGGATTGTTGTTCCATCCACCACAGGCATGTATTGCTGAAAAGAACAATTCTAAATGGTCTTGGCAACTTTGTATGTAAGCAGGTATTTCATGTTTACATTGGAGTTGGGGATCATATCTGAATAAAGATCGTCTGTGCTTTTGATTGCAGAGAGGAAGCCCAGGAAGCCAGTCTTTCTTTGGGTTTGATACATTGGAGTGCCATTGGCATATTTAAGCTGCTTGAGGTATCTGTATGGTTGATGTAGGAATGATTTCCAAGCAGTCTCATTGGATTGGCGAAGAAGACTCTTATAATTCTTGCCAAGAGGATTCCTGTAGTTAAACATATCAAAAAGATGGTCAAATACTCTGACAAACTTTATTGTGGCAGCTGAATTGTGAAACGATGGTATGTTTAACCTCTCACAGAACTCAATAGCATCTGCCATGCTTGCACTGATGGTCTGGGCTATAAGGTTGACCTTCATCTTCTACATCTCCTATTTAATGTGCGCTGATCTAAGCTTGTTTCCAAGACGAAGGCTCTTGTTTACTTGTAGGTTGTGAAGTTGTTCCACAAAGTCCCATCTAATGGTGCCACCATCACTACCAACAAGTATGGATTGATATGCCAGACTATTATGCACAAGTTGTAACACGTGGCAGATATCAAGAATGACATGCACCTTTTCCTTTTGGATCCCCAGGATGCAGGAAATATGCTTGCATGTTGTCTGCATTCAACTCTGCTCCAAGAATCTTCAGTTGGTATTTGGACCAACACAGGTCAATAACACTACATTACACCTCTGTCGCTTAACTTAAGCAGACAGGTTTTCAGCAAGCTGGCATACTCAGAGGCTAAAAGACCATCAGTGAGAAAGTATCGAAGAGGAGCTTTCCAGTTGCTGTTCAGTGAGAGCATCATAATTACTAAGGATTCACTTGCCATTCCAGATGATCAATCATCTTCATCACCAGAGGTCACATCTGTAAAGCCCATGAATTTACGACCGTCCCATTCTACATGTTTCCTTATTGTCATTTCATCGATCATAAGACCACAAATAGCACCACTTGGGGCTTTCCTGACCTTCACATCAAGGGCAGAAAATGCTTCTGTAAATCCAGGTAGGCTGTTTGCACTCTGGTACCACTGCCTTATTGTGCTAGGATGAGGAAGTGCAGGTAGGAAGGTATGCAAAGCATAACTATAAGCTTTTGTTGAACAGATATGGAGAGTTAGAGTGAATGCCTTAAGAACCATAGGATATTTTCCTTTTGAAAGGTTCTTCGATTTGTTCATGACTGCCTTTTTGTGATTTTGCCAGGGACTCCTGCATAAGTGGTCTCTAAGACAGTTATCCATTGCTCTGAGGTAAAACTGTTCTTGGTCAGAGACTTGACCACATTATTTGTGGAATCAATCTTCTTTTTAAGCCTGCATGATTTTTGACTGTTACTCTAACTTTTTTTTATTCCTTCCATTTTTGATAATGCCGCATCAAGTTTTCCTTTGAAGTAATGGTAACTGGATGCAGACCAACAGACATCATGAACAGGCTCTTGCAATGGTTTATCCTCTATACCACATGCATTTGTCAGAGAGGTTTGGATATTCTGAAGTTATTTAAATGTAAACTGGACATTAGTAAACAGAAGCACTTAACTCCAGTTCTGTATGTTATAATTACAATATGCGGAGCTTAGTAGTTTTCATCAACTACGCCATGATGGTTTTTACCTACCTTGTTGTGAGGGAGAGCATCAGATTCGAGCTTTACTATTTGGCCAGTTCTATCAAAATAAGATTTTGTGAAATGGTTGAAACAAACCAGTCATAGATACAGGAGACATAGATTGCTGACTCATACGTAGCAGAGGCGTGACCTGTATGTAAATTCTACATGGCAGCGCGAACCAGGCAAAAAGCCTATTAATTCAACAGGGCAAATGATGAATTTTGCAATTTCCGTCGTCCCTTTACCTTATTTCCCTACCAATTTGGGAACAACTAAATATTACGAAGGTCTTGGATCCAATTTGCAAACTTTCTGCTGAAATACTGATGAAAATATTGCTCGATAAATGTTGTGTGAAATGGTCACTTAGTCAGTTCAAGATATTTGCCATAGAAAATATGTTTTCGTCGGCTCCTGTCTCTTACATACGGTGGCCCACAAGTATCACGGCAAATGTTCCAAATGACGAGGGCAACGTTATTTTTAAATCAGCAACAAATATTTTCAACAAGCTGCAAACATTCAATGACTTGATTGACAAAAGTTTCAGGTTATCGGCAACAATTTGATATTGACGACAAAAGTAATCAAACCGCGAAAATTTTTCATGCTCGCGGCAAAACTATTTCCCGCGGCAGAAGTAAGAAAAGCGGAAGTTAAATATCTTAAATCGACAAGGCGCCTTACTTAAACCACCTACACTAATTGTGCATATACAACAATTAAATAGGAAATGGCGGGAGTCGCTGAGCCTGCTTCAGAATACGAGCTCATCAAACAATACTTTAGCAGAGGTTTTAAATATGAAGAAATTTGCGAGTTTTTACAGAAAAACCACTCAATCTGTTTGAGCATTGCCACCTTGAAAAGGCGTTTGAAAGACTATGGCCTCAAGCGAAAAAATACGTAGTATAATATGGAAATTGTTCGAGAAAAGATTAGAAATCTGTTAGACGGCCCTGGCTGCATAGGTGGTTATAGGCACGTGTGGCATACGCTCCGACTAGAGGGAATAACAGTTCCTCGGAAAATTCTTCAGGACACACTGAAGGACCTTGACCCGGAGGGGGTGGCTGAAAGAAGAGCCCACAAATTACATAGAAGAATGTATCAAAACCGTGGACCAAACGACGCTTGGCATTGCGATGGGTATGACAAGCTGAAACCTTTCGGTTTCCCTATCCACGGTTGTATTGATGGGTGGAGCCGAAAAATTTTGTGGTTGCATGTTACGCGCTCTAATAATTCCCCAAATAACATTGCAGCATACTATTTAGAGGCTGTGCAACCGTATGGAGGGTGTCCCCAAAAGTTGGTAACTGATCTGGGTTCTGAGAACGGGATTGTGGCTTCCATACAATCATTCTTTCGTGATGACTTGAATAGCCATCGCTATGTTCCTTCCCCTCGCAATCAAAGGATAGAAAGTTGGTGGTCTATATTCAGGAGAAGTAGAGTTAACTGGTGGATTAATTTTTTTAAAGATCTAGAAGAGCAAGGAGTATTTAATAAAGCCAGTGAATTGGAGTCAGAATGCATCTGGTATTGTTTTGCATCATTGTTGCAAGCAGATATAAACCAATTGAAAGAGCACTGGAACACTCACTTTATACGCAAATCGCACCATGATACCATATCTGGACGGCCAGATTCTTTATACTTTTTAGCCGAGTCTAATGGTGGTGTACCTGATCTCATGTCACCTGTACCTGTTTGTGAATTGGAGTATGCAAAGTTGCACATTGTAGACAATACAGAAGGGAACATTTTCCAGGATTATTTTAGTTACGCTATGACTGAATGCCAGCTACAAACTCCAAAAAGGTGGAGAGAAGGCTTGAACTTATACCACACTTTACTGGATTGTGCAAATAATGGTGTGTAAAGTCTAAAACATGAGTATATTGTAAGCAATATTTTTTAAGTAGACTATTTGTTCTTTAATTAAAAAAGAATAGAAAAATATGAAAAAGTGTTCAATAAAGTCTATTGTTCACCAGCAAAAAACAAAACGAATAATAAAAACAAACAGAATGATTCACTGACATCAGTAATAACAAAAATGACGTAATGTTGGTGTGTTTTTTTTCAGGGTTTCTCAAAGGCTAGTCCATTGCAGTACGCCAAGAGAAAAATTTCTCTGAACTTTTCACCATCTTGCATGTGCTGTACAGGGATAGTTAGGGTTTTTCCACAAGAACCAATGAGAGGGAAACAAATGGTGTGCTGTGGATTCCTCTTTAAACATTCATGGTCAAAAGATATCATTATTTTTGGCATTTTCCCATTAATTGGCTTGTGACACATTCCAGTAAGCCAACCCATGATCCTAGGAATATTCACCTGAGCCTTCTCAAATCTGTTCAATTCTTCATCTCTTTCAGGATCATGTACCACAGTTTCCTCATCATCATCTATATAGTTCCATGCAAGTAGTAAATATAGTACCGATTCTGCCCCCAAAATCAAGATCCCACTCGTAAGTTGACTTGGAAATTAGTAGTAATTACTATTACAAAAATCTGACAAAAAAAAAGAGTGCAATAATTACGAAAAAAAAAATTTTACCTCCACTCGTTTCTCTTCTGAAACTATGATTTCAGGTTGATATCAGGACTATATATTTCCAAGGTCAAGGTCACTCAAGGTCACTTGCTCAATTGACTTTTTTTCTCCTGAAACTAAGTTTTCAGACTTCATTTTGACCGAAAATTTTTCAACTTTTTCACGTCTGAAACAAGGTTTTCAGACTTAATTTTGACTTAATTCTCAAGGTCAAGGTCACTCAAGGTCACTTTCGGCGATCGACTTTTTCCAAGTCTGAAACTAAGTTTTCAGACTTCATTTTGACCGAAAAGTTTTCGACTTTTTCCAAGTCTGAAACTAAGTTTTCAGACTTCATTTTGACCGAAAATTTTTCAACTTTTTGTAATCCTGAAACTAAGCTTTCAGACTTCATTTTGACTGAAAAGTTTTCGACTTTTTCTACTCCTGAAACTAAGTTTTCAGACTTCATTTTGACTGAAAAGTTTTCGACTTTTTCTAATTCTGAAACTAAGCTTTCAGACTTCATTTTGACTGAAAAGTTTTCGACTTTTTCTACTCCTGAAACTAAGTTTTCAGACTTCATTTTGACCGAAAAGTTTTCGACTTTTTCTAATTCTGAAACTAAGCTTTCAGACTTCATTTTGACTGAAAATTTTTCGACTTTTTTTCCAAAGGTTTTCTTGCTTTTGTGAGATCAACTTTTTCTTCTTCTGAAAAAAGAGTTTTGTGTTTGTGGTACAATGATAAAAAATCAACGAATTTATGCGTTAGTTTATAAAATAAAAGAGCTATCGTGACAGATGGAGAAGAATTTAGTAAACTAAATGAATTATTATGCGTGAAAGATGCGAGAAAAATAATTCAAGGAAATGAGGAATTGCAAAAACTAAATATTAAGAAAAGTTTAAAAGATACAAAGAAAAGCTTTTATAGTTATTTAGAT
>JAOBYK010479233.1:0-13632 GCA_025434845.1 Phenganax subtilis | reverse complement strand
AATACTGTCGAATCCAGGATGATTGATAATGCACGTCGGTGGGGCTTCAACTTCTCCAAGTACTTGGTCTGAGCTTAAAGCATGAACACACTCCTCTATTTCTGAGCAGCACTGACTTTCTTTTGCATTACGAAGCAGTTCCACGTGACAATTGCCACAAGTACACCTGAATGAAATTGTCAAAATTCTTGCATTTGTATATTATTCGAATATAAAAAACCCAGCATTTTCAATTGATATATGAATGCACTGTAAACACAAGTTAAATAATTACCATGTACTTTTTTCTACAGTGCAATCCAGTCTTTGCCGAAGCTCTTTCAAACGTTGTTCGTATGATTGCTTTTCAACCCGATAATTCGATAGCCAATCTTCGTCGGCAACTGGCTCGCCTGTGTATGGACCTATGGCTTTTTCACGTTGTTCCGCATCATTTTTTGCGGGTTCAATAGACGTATATAGCCCTGGTATATAATTCCAATCGCTATCATCGCTTTCATAGCTGTTACTCTCTGATTCAGAGCTTGATGAAGACATTTTTACTCTGTTATTACCGAACTAACTGAAGTACAACACGCTTTTATACAGACAGCGCTTCTGCCGGTTACTAATGTGACGTATAATAAGTACCAGTCTCCCGAACTCGGTTTTTTCAACTTTCTGCCGTTGAAATTTGAATTATTTAGTTTTTCTTGACATGGATCTCTCAAACACTTGGGTAAATTCAAATAATATTTAAAAATTCATATTCCGCGACCAAAAATTATCACGATGATGTAAACTTATTTTTTCTGACATGGACACTTTAAAGAAATTCTCCAATGTACTAAACCTTTTCAGAGCAAATACATGAAACAAAGTCTAATAGATGAAGCTGTCATCATACAAATGTATGAGAAGGAACTACAATACAAGGTTTTCCGGAATGGATTTTTTATTTTGGCAACTAGTCCTTTTTTGGGAGCAACACCAGATGGCATAATTCATGAAAAATGTTTGAGTGAAGTTAAAAGAATATTTACTGGAAAAGACAATTCACTTAAAGATGCAATTTGCAAAAGGGGCATCTGCAAAAATAGCAACAATAACCTGATAATAAACAAAACACATCCTTACTATTTCCAGGCTCAACAGCAGCTGTTCTGTGTTGGTTTGCATTGGGCTGATCTAGTTTTATCAAATTTGCAGGACATCATTGTTATTAATATAAAATGCAGTTCAAATTTTTCAAAAAGCATTGTTCCTGAACTTGAAGGTTTTTATGATAAATACATTGCTGTTGAATTGGCATACCCTATAATTGTTTTGGGTCTTCCAAAACTTGGAAAAGTTATACAGTGTGTATCAAAAAACAAGTAATCCAACTTTGGCATACAATAACTCAAAAAATATTTGACAAATTCGATTGATTCTTACACCATTGTAAAGTCCAATCCTTTGGCTTTCAAATGACACTCTGTACATTTCAATTAGTTGAAAAATAAAGGAGTATGGCTTTCGAGAGAAACGTCAGTAAAAATTTCAATTTTTCGCCGATGGGAATTTAACATTTTCCCTTTGAAATTTAGGCCTGTAAGCACCGGTAAGGCTTTGAAACGCTAATTGTCAGTCAT
This sequence comes from Phenganax subtilis, assembly GCA_025434845.1. Classification (NCBI taxonomy): domain Eukaryota; kingdom Metazoa; phylum Cnidaria; class Anthozoa; order Malacalcyonacea; family Clavulariidae; genus Phenganax; species Phenganax subtilis. The sequence goes on along the minus strand of JAOBYK010479233.1, from coordinate 12,019 downwards.
AACAAAAATGAAAATTCAACACATCCTTGTTCAATCGGTAATTAATTATGTACCATCTTTTGTCTTTTCATTTTACTTGGAATTCCCATAGGCAGAAAAATTTGATTTTGAGCAACAATTTTTAAAAACTGATCTCTTTATCATTTCTGCTCGTATTGATATGAGAATAGTAATATCGGAAAGCTAATGGGCTATTCTTTCTTGCTATATGAAAATTAAATAGTTCAATAAAGTATTTTACGCGCAGCAGCCTGTCAAACTTGGATGACACTTTTTTTGATACACACTGTAGAATTATGACACATAAATGATAATTGTATTTACAAAACATGCACACACTAAATACCTTGTCACACAACTTGAAGTTACTTGACAAGCAGTGGTAAAAAATTAGTAAACATAGCACAAACAAAAAAAAATCATGTCAACCAGGCCAGTTTTACAAACAGTGATTGGAATAAAATCCCAAATGTGGTAGTTTTTAATCCATTCAATGGCCCTTTCTACGTGTATCCTCAGAGTTGCAAATCTTCAAGTGTTTACCATTTCTTGCTCTGTAAACTGTCCTGATTCATTCATGAAAGGTGGAACATTTATCTTTACCTGTTTCTCTGCAAGTAGTTCCTGAATATTGAAGCCTCTGTATTGCTGTTTTTGTAAGACGAGAAAGTCAACTGTTGTGCGTCTGCATTACTGGGGGTTTGTTTCTATATATAGTTCAGTTGCATCAATAGTCACTGTTGTTCCCTCGTATTTATCTTTGAAGCATTCAGGTTTGTGCAGATTCATAATTTCCCTGTTTGGAAAGATATCCAGTTCCTTGAACCAATAATACATAAATTTGGTCCAGGTAATAATAATTCGACTCACAAGACTTTGGGAAATACCAAACCGAACAGAAAGGTCCTCTTCCCAAAGGCCAACTTTGTAGCAGCATAAGACCAAAAAGAATTCATTCTCCACAGTGAAGGCTCGAATTGGTCCTCTTTTCTCTTTTTTTCTCAGGATTTTGCATTTCAGTGTTGGTATAGTTAAGTTGTGATGCAGCCTCTCTTCCAAGAAAATGTAACACTAATACAAAGGTTTCATAGTCATGAAACCCAGTGCAAAACTTAATTAAGTTGTTATTGCTTTTAACATTTTCAATATTGAAAGCACATATACTAAGCTTTTCTTCAAGAGAGATTTAAATTTAAAACTTTTTAAAACTTTTAAAACCTTCTACCTAATAACAAATGTCGATACATGGGCTATGTCATTTAGTGAATTCAACAGTGGCTATTTCTGTTGGATTATCTAATTATGTAAAGCTATTCCAAGCATGCAAAGGCAAATAAATAGAAAGCGATAAGTTTGTTTTGACACGATCAGTGATGTTTAGAAAAAAACCAGTTGTCTCTGGCACCATAGTGAAATGGCTATTACGATACAAATATCAAATAGCGCCAAATGGGCAGTGTTTGCAAATGTCAACCTAACAAATGATATGAAGTTTATATACAGTGTCCTGTCATATTATTCATGCATTAGCTGCTGAAATATCATGGAGTTCATCGGTCAGATCATCATAAGTTATGATAAATGTTTTCCACTATGTTTCCAAAATAGACAGGACCAAGTCTTCTTCCGAAATGGTATTGAAATCGATTACTGATCCAGGAACATCAAAAAGAACCTTCAGATAGGCCGTGAGATGAGCGTCGAAAAGATGCAATTTCATCGCACCCCTCGTGGAACTACATAATTGTAACATGAATCAATAGATAAAAACTCACTTATTCAGAATCCATTGCTTCCTAAGCGATACAGGGGCACAATTGAGAGAAAAGTCCATCCAAAGTTTGCAATTTTTGCACTGAGAAATATTCAAACCGCCATTTAAATTTAAAACTTTTTGAAAAAACGAAATACCTATAAATAAAAGAACAAAATGAACAACAAAATCACAAACAAACAACAGACACACACAAACTTGGGAATTTTATCTGAAATTTCTAAAAAGTCAAAACAATTCAAACCACCTGAAACTAATAACACAGAAGATCAATTTAACATGATAATTGTCGGATCCACTTGTTGTGGTAAGACTTATTATTTACTTAAACTACTTGAAAAAAAATACATGGGTTATTTTGACTATATTTTTTTTATTTGTCCTATGTATGAGTGGAACAAAACATCAAAATCGGCCTTATGATGAAGATGAAAACTTTATAGCTATAAATTGCACTCAAGAACACGTCGAACCGTTTCTAATACAAATTGTTGAATTCGCCAGAGGAACAAATTCATCAATCATACTTGATGATTGCGCATTGGGGAAGTTTGAAAAAAGCAGAACATCAGAGCTTGTAAACCTTGCATTTTCAGCAACACATCTTGGCATCAGTATGATTGTGATTACTCAGCAACTTACATCGATTTCTAAACCTTATTGTGATAACATAAACAGACTTGTTTCATTTTACAACCCAAAACATGAAAACTATATTTGATGACTACCTCGGCCACGTGTCCAAAAAAGAAAAATGTGACATTCTTAGCAAGCTAAGGAATGTCACATTTTCCAAGTTAGACATTTTGTTTATACACCCATATCATTACACAGTTGAATGAAAAAAATTCTTAGATGGTTACCAACAATATCTGTGATGATGTCATCTATAACTTTCAAGTCACTAAGTAGTTTGATCTCATCCGATTCTGAAAACTCTCCAGTTCTCAAAATTGCGAAAATTTTATTACAAACTTTTTGATGTAAAACAGATGCAAATTTATAATGTTTGACTCGTTTTATGATATTACTTTTATTAATTCAAGCTGTGATCAGAGCACCAACACCAGTAATTACCAGCGTAAGCAGATTAACAAGACTAATTCCAGCTCCAACAGCTGTCAAGCCAATACCTGTTGTTTGTAATGAAACTTTTACCTGATTGTACTTTTTATGATCTGTTTGATACTTGTTGTAATAATCATCATAAATTCTCATGAGTTGATTACAAGTTTCATGATCAAATTTATCAGATATATGATTGAAATTTCGAGGTGGATTCATTTATTATCGTTGTTCACTTCAGTCAGTAATGCACATTTTGAATTATTTTATTGTTGAAAGTAACTAATCCATCACTGATTACAAATATTTTACACAACACATTTACACTGGTGGTGTTCATTTTTTATTTCAAGCAGGACTCCATTTTGAACATCTATGAGTTTCTTACCAGATCCAACTATGTTTTTTTCATTCACAGTTCGCATGTCAATTACCAGAGCAAATTTATCTTTGAAGAATTTCCTAATAGTCATGTTGGAGTCGTTGTCCTTGCAGTTTTCAAATAATCTTTTTTCCTCAGGGTACAAGTCTTCTTACTTAATTCCTTGGCTGTATATACAATTTGGTAATCCTTTGATAGTTACTTTGACAGACTCTATATTAGGGTATATGTACTCTTCACTATGTGTAATAGTTTTGTTTCTCAACAACATGACAATCGCAGCCATATTCTTTCGTGGTAGATTTACAGTTTTGTTAACGAGTGCACTTGACTTGTCCCATTTAACTGTTTTTATAAGAGTAGCATGTTCGAAACTTAGACTCCTTCCAACGTCATATCTGGTTAGTGCTTGAGCAGCTAATGATTCATTATCAATTGTTTTGTACTCAAGTTCAATAAAGACCTTAAGATTCACGACGTGACAGAGTATGACGACCGGAGTTAAGACCGGAGGACTGGGTCTAGACTACAGTTTTCGCGCGAAATTGAAACCCTTAAGATTCTTCAAAGGAAAGACGGAAACTTTAATATTTGATCAAAAATAGTTTTATAACATCGTTTAAACTCACTCGAGATCTTCTGCTGGAAAGATACGACAAAGGTGTGATAGATGAAGACGATTTTTTGCTTCTTTACGATCAGCACCGTTCAAAAAACCCTGAATTTCCATACAAACACATTGGAGAGTTCAACTTGGAAAACATGGATGACTACAAATGTATGGCTGAATTTCGGTGCCAAAAAAGCGATCTCGAAACCCTTGGTGAACTGTTATATGAAGTTTCAATCAGTCTCGTTACCAAACGGATTAATTGCACACTTATATGGACCTGTAGGTATGACACTAGTATGTTGATATGGTTACCAGGTGCTTCCACACTACTTTTGCATATGTTTTGCATGTTTTTATAGAAGGGAAGAGGCATGATGCATGCATGCTTGTAGAGTCTGATCTTCTTGCTGACCTTGAAGAACATGCGGTGTCAGAAACTAGACAACCAATGTGTGTCTATGGGGACCCTGCTTACTCTCTACGCCCCCAGATCCAGTCTCCTTTCATGGCAGCAGTTTTAACAGATGATATGAGAAGGTTCAACAGATCCATGAGCTCAGTAAGGGTATCTGTTGAGTGGCTATTTGGGGATGTAGTCAATCAATTTAAATTTATTGATTTCAAGAAAAATCTAAAGGTGGCTTTAAGTCCTATTGGAAAAATTTCCATCACCAGTGCAATTCTAAATAATGCACTGATCTGTATGTATGGAAACAACACTTCTAGAATCTTTGGAATTGACCCCCAACTGTGCGCAAATACTTAGAATGAACAGAAAATTTTATGATATGAAAGAACAAAAGATGTTGTGTTAAATTTTACATCTATAAATAAACAGTTTCAAATAAACTTATGTAAATATACTGGAAGTAAAGAATGTTGTTTGTAATAAAGTTATGCTGTTAAATAAACTATTCACAAAACACAACAAGGAGTTCTAAGGAATACTTTCCACATTTCATTTTGATCCAAGTTTGGATATAACAGCCATCATCAGTTGATTTTGTTGCTGTTGTTGTTGTGCAATCATTCTTTGGAACTGTTGCTGTTGTTGCAGCATCATATTCATAAATTTTTCATGCCTTTTGCTTTCTTCTTTTCTTTTCTGTCCTTCAAAAGCCTTATCTTCCATTCTAAATTTTGCCATCAATTCATTATTCTCTCGCAAATACTGTAGGGTTTCACTTCTGTTGGATCTTCGTTTCTTTCTTTTCGTCTGATCTTCATCTCTTTTTCTTCGTTTGGTTCCCCCAATGATTCCATAGCTTTTACATGCATATCGTGTGAATTTTCTTTATCTTTTTCTGCTTTCTTCTCTTGTTGCTCTTGGCATAATCTTTGCTGCTCTAAAGATGCATCCTCAAGCTCAATCAACTCCTCAACCATATCTTCTACTTCAGTCACATCAATATCTATTCCAGAAGCTTTCGTTTCATCCTTTATCTTCCGGCAAAGCTTGCTTGTCAGAAGCTTGTATCGTTCACGTATTGCACGTTAGTCCAAGTGAGGTTTGAAGTTTGGCTCACAAACACGTGGCAGGTTTGTTGCAATATCTTGCCATGCTTGCTCACGTTGAGGTGAACGTTTTTTGAAAACAAAAGGGTTTTTTGTCAAAATCTCTCTGCAGAGTAATATGTCATGGTAGTCAGTCCACACCATTGCTGCACTTTTGAAATAAGAGATGATGACACATAAAGTAATATTAAGTGATGTCCACATGCTAAACTATAGTACATGTACCATAATACCAAACCATGGGTTCTTCAAAATACATGCCTCATGCATAGAAAATTAAAAAATTCTCTGTTCCTGTAAGACATGATTTTACATATTCCTCAGATAGAGGCAGACCCTTTAAAATGGTTGAACATTTTGTTTGGTTAACCTGACTCAACATAACATTCATCTGTATAAAGCACAGTTTGCAAACACTTCTCCATAGAAAAATTTGCTGTTAATCTATAACAATATCATAGACGAATTTAGAGGTTGTGAGTAATGATCAGCTGTAAAGTAGAAAGGTTTCAAGGACAAACTTCAGGAAATTCGGTGATAAATAATTGAGAACTGTACAATGAGATTGTGTGTTGAGTTAAATATAGTAGTTTCATGCAAAATAGTCACCTCTTGTCTATAGTCAAAAATATTCACTATGTTGTTAAAAGGCTAAAACTACTAAGAACCGAGTACTTACTTTGACCTTTTTGATTTTTGGTTGTCTCCATGGTTTGACATTTTTGTTGGATGTTCCTGTATTTCCTAGCTGGTTTTAAAATGAAAAAGTTACGTTCCAAGATGTTTACGCTGCAAGTAATGATATGTTTTGTTCTAATGCCCTAAATGTCAGACATTTTGAGTTTTTCGTAACCTGGAGTCAATTCGTATGTATTCATTTATTTAATAGTTTAATTTTTTCTACGGTTGTTTTTGTACATGTCATATACAAACCAAGTCAATGCTAATGTTAATATCCATAAATTATTAGCTAAGAAACTTATACCTTTCACCCCCCACTTCAAAGCAGTACTAATTATACCTAGGATAGTACTGCCAATGGGCCCTAACTGTTTTGCTACGCTCGCTAAAGATTTAGCAAACGCACTAGATGCTTGAGCTCCTTTTTTGGCTATAGGTCTTGCGGCACATACGACTGCTGTTACAACCCCAGCTATTGCTATAGCAACGCCACTCAAGCCTAACAAGTTTTTTCTAGCCCATCTCTTAAATTTTTCAAATCGATTCAAGTCGTTAGCTTCCACTTCTTCATTGATTATTCCTTCAGCCTCAAATGTCTTGGTTCTAACATTGTTTTCTAATATTATCTTAGCTGCTAATTCAGCAATCTTACCAAATGTGTCATATACAACTTCATTTCTTTCACTTGTCGACAGTTGTTTCATTCTTTTTCAGTGATTAATTTCATCTTCTGTTCAGGTTGACCTTCTGGCATGTGTAAATATCCTCTCACTTCTCGAAGTTTTTCATCAGTTATGAATGTAGTGTCTGCATTGTCTATTAGTTCATTAGCTAGGTCTTCTAACCTTTGTGAAAAGCTTTCAGAAACTTGAGAAACTATCTCATCTTCAGTTTCACTAGCACTAACCATTTCTTTAAAATCATTAATATTCATTGGTTGCATCTCACTTTGTTCTTCTATTTGACTTTGCACAGTTTGTTTTTGTTCATTTATTGCTTTTGCTGAGATTGCATTAAATTTAGATATAACATTTGTATATACTTTGTTTTTTGACTCAACAAGATTTCCTTCTTCTACTTTTGAAATTGGTTTTCGATCAAATGAAGCTCCAATAAGCTCATTCTTTTTTCCAAATCTTAATTCAAAGCTTGTGAGTAATAGCCTAGAATTTGGCTTATTTGTTACGTTGATGTTTGTTCCTAGGATTTTTTTAAATACTGATTTCTAATCATTAGTTCTAAGTCTTTTTTGGATTCCAATTTGTCTATTTTCATCTGTAATTTTAACCCGATAAAATCAAATTTAATTGTAATATTTGTATCTAATAATTGTATCTAATTTAATTGTAATAATTGTAATAATTGTAATAATTGTATCTAATTTAATTGTAAATTAATGTAATTTTAACCCGATAAAATTTACCAGGAAACTCTTCAGACATTTCATCTAATGAATCATTGTCAAGATTTCTTTTTTCTTGAACTCCAGAAGCTATGGATTCTTGTTCTTGTTCATTTTAAAGGTCCAAGTCATTAAGTTCAATATCGTTGTTTTCCATTTATTATAAAAAAATTTCTTAGTTTTTTCCATTAGGTTGAATGTCACTTTTTTTTAATTCCAGGAATTATGCTTGCTGTCATAACCTAACCATTTCACGCAAAGTTTATCACCCCATGTTTATAGTATTTTCTCAACTCGGTAAGTGCCATCTTGTTTATCAACAGGACTCAGTTCCTGCTCATAAAATTTACCTAGAATAGGTTCGTTATCTGTGATGTCTTCAATTTCATACATGTTTGGATTGCCTCTGAATACCTTCAAGATTTTAAATATCTCCTCTGTAAAGTTAGCTTCGTATCCTTTCTCAAATATGTTTTCGTATTTGCTTACTCTTACTAGGTGTCCGTTTCTAAACCTTGGCAAAGGGTATTCCCCAGTATAAGATGTATTATAGGGTATTCCCCATATAATGTATTCCATACTTGATCTTGGTTAGACCTGCTTACGTTAGCAGGTTTCATAAGTATAATGCTGTGTTTTGTGTGATTGTAATTATCAACTAGTTCGTCTAGAATATTCAACCATTCATAAGTCCCTCTACAGTAAAAGTATTTCCACATCATAGTTTTCAAAGTTCTGTTGAATCTTTCAACAATAGCAGCTTTTCGAGAAATATATCTAGAAAAATACTTAATGTTATGTTTTTCCAACAAGATTTTACACCCACATTGTAAAATTCTTTTCCATCATCAAATTGTGCAACACTAGGGTGTTTTCCATAACGATTTTTGAATTTCTCTAGTAATGCATTGACAACTTTTGTCATGTTGTCTGTGTTTTTTCTATACACCGGAATCGCGAGCCTAAACCTCGATAATATTTCTACGGATATTAGGATACACATATAACCTTTGTTTTTATTCTTAAGTTTGTTCATGTCTACGAGATCCATTTGTACTTGGTCAGTGGTTGTTTACATAAATTTTGGTGAATTTATGATACTTGATTATACATTTGTATTTCGTGTAAGTGTCATGTGTTTTTAGCCATTCTTTGATTTGTTTTCTTGTCACGTTTTAGCCCAGCTTCTAAAGACCTCTGGTATAGTCTTTCCGCGAATTGGTAGCCTGTTTTAGGATCATAGCATAGGTCTCAAAGTTGTTGTTCCTTTGTAAACGCATTCATTTATTTAACAAATGTAAAGTTCTAATAACACAACCCCAATCTAGACATTTTTACCAATGTTCGTACTTATGTCAAAAGTTAATTTATTCAAGAGACTGTTGTAAATTGACACCTTCGATTCGATATCTTTGTAATGCAACACATTAAGTGTTTGTGTTGTCGTGATTCGTAGACTAGCAGAAGCTGAACTTTTTTTATTGTTTGTGTCGAGGTTGTCCAATTTATTCACAGCATTGCAATAAACACTAACATAACACAACCCAGCATTGATATCACATTCATTTTCTGATTTTACCCATGTGTTTTTTTGGATATATTTGTTTTCTGAGAATCCCAACAATAGACCACCAAATTTAAGCAGATTGAGGTTATCTTGCTGACAATGAATTTTAGTTTTATTTTTGTATGGAATTTTTTTGATGATGATGTTGTGTTTGTATAGTTCTTTTTTGATATCACCAAACGTTACTATCCTGTTGGTATTTGATATTTATCTACGACTTTTTTGTTTTCTATTTCATGGACAAAGTCATTATAATGTAAAGTAATGTTTTTATAGTTCCAATACACAGTAGCTGTTTTTATAAACGTATTAGAATTTAATGATGTTATAATACATCGATCAAGATTAATTCCTTTTTGTCTTGCATTAACAAACATGGTTAATTTTAGTCATATATATTTAATAAATGAATAATCTTGACATAGATAAGTATTACAAAGCTGTGTATGGTAAAAATTACAAGAAAGCAATGTTTATTGTATCAACCCAAAGACAAAAGCTATGATATGACTTTGCCAGGAAGTATCCAAATGCTGACCTGAGCAGGTTTGAGTTTAATGTTATACTATCCCTAGAACTAAAAACAACTGATACTAGCATAGACTATGACGTCGCAGACGAGTACGGAACAGACATTACGTCAAAGACGTTTCAAAATACGTATTTTTGGGCATTGTATTGGACACCTAAAATATGGAACACCCTTGGAACAATAATAAGATTTGTACAAACTGATAACTCTGAAGATTTTACAAGCTTTGACATCTACGTCAATGAGAATGATCACTTCAAATGTAATCTGGAACCACTTGACACAAATTGGGGAGTCCCCAACAATGACATTACCAAGGCAAAGTTTGACTACATAAATGATCCTTACTGTACAAGTCTAGTCTCAGCGTATGTTTTGTCATATAAGTTTGGTATGTCCGTGGAACATATTCACACTGAAGGTCAACCTAAAAATTATATCTACCATTGCCAAGTATTAGTTTTATTATCATATGAAGAAGTTCTTGAGATACCCTAGTAAGTTAAACTTTTATGTAAACAACACCAACATGAAACTGATACAACAAAATGTTCGCACAAAAAAGATATGGACCTACAAACTAGAACATACTAGAGAATTAATAACTAGGTTCTTACAAAAACATGACAAAATGAAGATCAGGAATTATCATTATGTGTTTCTAAAACGTAACAAAACGATGGGGAGATTGGGAATTGGTTATGAATACATAGACAAGATCGTTAATAAGTCAGACAATGACTGGAAATCATTGATTAAACAAAATAGTGATGGTCTAACTGACCTACAATCTTTTTCAAAATTGTTGGGACAGACACCAAGAATTTCAAATAAATGTCAAAAAACTCTCTGCCGCTCACCCCTTTTCAATGTTGTGGAAGAAAATATGGCTGTGTTATGCGTGCACTTTTCATTTTCAAGTGAAAACAACATTGAACAGGGGGAGAGGGGGGAAGTTACGAGAAAGTAAATTTTCTTAGCTGAGCGGTGTAATTTAACTAATTTTTCACGGGTGTCCCAACCAGTTTGCAAAATGATTGTAGGTCAGAAACTCTTACAGATGTCCATAGAAGGCTATGTGTACTCTGTATTAGGCGCACAAGCTAAGACAAGATGGTCTATCGTCAACAAAGGTGCTAAAAGTTCTCAAACACAAGATGTATTCCATAAACTAGTACAAGATACTGTAGTTCAAGATGATCGTATTCGTACTGTAACAATATCTAACATGAGACAATCCATCCAGGACACAAACATCGTGTTGAATATGGTAGTTAGTCCTGGAATTATTTTGGTTCCCTCAGACATGATTATGTTAGACAAACGAATAGAAGGATTAAATAATACACTCACCATGGCAACAGCATCAATGAGATTCGGTGAAAATGCAAATGCTAATAAACCTAAACAAAAACCTAATGTTCCAGAACTTAAACGAAAACCTAACGTTTTACAACCTAAACAAAAACATAACGCTACAGAACTTAAACCTATAAGTACAAACATGCTTGAAGCTGCAGGTGTAATGTTGCTATTTGGATTATTTCTAGCAAAATTCCTCATTTAAATAAATGACACTCAGTTATGGCTACACACACAGTCAACCATGTATAAAAACATACTTGTTTAACTTTTTCTATGAAAGTGTAAGAAAAAACGTAACACGGAAACCAAAAACAGTAAATAGCGGTTATCCAACTAGCTCAATTTATTTACATGATATTACCGACAAGGCAAAAATAACTTTACTGAGTCACACCTTTGACAACGATAATGTTGTTGCCAGTGTTACTATTAAATATTCAATAGTTGTACTCATGAAAAACAATACTGAAGAAAATAGTATTATAAAAACACACAGTATAAAACCTTCTGATGTAACAAAATTTGGAGATTTTCAAGCTGTGTCATTGGGCATTTCATTCTACCTTAGGGATCATGTTTCAGACATTAACAACATTTCGATGTTTTATATTCAAATTACGAAGACATTGATTGAACCAGCTGGAAATGAATCTAATTTAAATGTTGCCATGGAAACACTCACTGACACATAACAACTACCCATGACGGGTGCGTAACAACTTTGGTATCAAGTTACTATGTTTTTACTACGAAGTTGTTACAACCAAAACTTAAGTAAACTTATAGTAGATTTAGATTGTCTATGTTTTTACTGTAAAGTTGTTATTACCAAACTTTAAGTAAACTTTAAGTAATCTTAGATCAGCTATGTTTTTACTATAAACTTGTTACAAGCAAACTTAGGTCATATATGTTTTTACTAAGCACTTAGATGACCAAAATGTGAGACAAAATTAAGTAGATTTTGTTTCTACTGTAAAGTTGTTATGACCAAACTTTAAGTAAACTTAGGTCATCTGTCAAGTTTGTAGTTACGTGTGTGAGTAATGCACATATCATCGGCTTCCCCGTGGGGTCGAACCCCGGGCTGACCAGGGGGATTGTACGAAAGCTAGAGCAAAGG
>JAOBYK010479122.1:0-13632 GCA_025434845.1 Phenganax subtilis | reverse complement strand
GCTTAAGTAAAATCAGCTCAAATGATATGAGAAAGAGTAAAAAATCGCCATATATTCTTCCAAACGAAATCGCCCGCTCTTACGGCAGCCATTTCGTTTCAAAGCAACGTACAGCCTCCTACCGTCATGCTTAGCGACCCTAGTGCTATAATGCAAGTTGTCCATTGGGGACTCCTTCAATTGTTACTTTAACAGACTCGATATTTGGATACAAGTATTCTTCACCATCTGTAATTGTTTTGTTTCTAAACAACATGACAATGGCAGCCATGCTTTTTCCTGGAAGGTTTACTGTTTCATTGACCAACGTACTAGCTTTATCCCATTCCACTGTTTTCATAAATGTTACATGTTCAAAGTTTAATGATCTTCCAGAATCATAACCATTTAGGGATTGTTCAGCCAAAGTATTATTTTCATTTGTTTCATATTCTAGTTCGATGTTCTGCAAAGTGTATCCTTCTACAGTTTCTCCCGATTGTGCTGCCATAATACTTGAAGCTTTTGGAAGTGTCAATTTAAATTGGAAATTGTGTCCCATAGAATAAGGAGAGTACAATCCATGATTACCTATGATTTTTTCTAGTTTAATCTTTTGCTTTGTTCCATGTACAGTCTGCATCAAAGCATCGGATACTTTTTGAGTAGTCCCAGTCTTTGCTCCATCATCTGAACCTGAAATCAACTTTTGTGTGTTCTCATTAGCAATTCCATATTCTACAAGTTCATCTCGTACATATTCAGGTAACCACAAGTCTTTGTATACTTCAATTTCACTTTGACCATTGTTGTCACAAATGTTTTCACCTCCAACACTTATCATAAGTTTTTGAACAAATAATTTCCCAAGATTATTCAAGAGCCAAGACTTGGTGTTTTTATTCTTGAAATCAAACTTTAGATTTAAACTATCAGGAACCAAACAAACATCTGGTTTTAATTTTGGAATGTCCACATAAAGTTCTTCTTCTGGATTTGCCTTGTTTGGATTAAACGTAATTGTGTGTTTTGTTTTAATGCCTTTGATATCAGACATTTTGAGTTTCTTGTTTCCTGGAATTAATGTTTCCATTGATTATATGTATAAATTTATTTTTTCTTTTTGCATTTGTTTTTATACATATCATAAACAAACAATACTAAAAACAATGCTAGTAACCACAAGTTGTTTGATAGAAGTTGTATTCCTTTTGCTCCTAGAGCTAAAATACCCCCAATTACACCTAATATAGTACCAGTAATAGGTCCTACTTTTTTTGTCATATTGGTTAAAGATTTTATGAGCTCATCAACAGCTTTTGAAGTTTTTTAAATCATAGGTCTAACCTGACTGACTTTGTAATAAATTATTCCACCTATTGAAAAGGCTAATCCAGCTAATCCTACTAGGTTATCTTGACACCATGTTTTGAATCTTTTAAATCTACTTAGATCGTTTTTCTCACTTTCTTCATCTATAATTTTATTTGCTTCTAATTGTTTTGGTTTTAAGCTCATTTTCATATGAATTAAGTCAACTTTTTGTTTGACTACTTCTGCTAGAGTTTCATAAACTTTTTGTCTTAGACTTCCTTCTTGTTCTTCTTCAGCCAATTTATTCTAATATTTTATATAATTTTCTAATAATATGATTTTATCTTCTTTATCATCCATGAAAAGATATCCACGAATTTCACAAAGTGTTTGTTGTGTTATTCCTCCAGTTGTTTCTAATTCTGTAAGAGTATTAGCTATATTATCGTATAACTTCTTAATAGAAGAATCACTAACTTGACTAATAATTTCATCATCCATTGCTTGATCTACAATCTGTTCTTTTGTGGGTTTGCTTATAAATTTTGTATACATTTCACTCATTTCAGTTTTGAGTTGTCTAATTTCTCTAACTAGTCTTGTTTCAATACTTTCTATTAGCTCTATTAGTTAGTTCTTATACTTTCTATTAGCTCTATGTCAGTTAATTCATGCAATCTTTTGTTTATTTCTCTCAAATCCACATCAACTTTATTTTCAAGATACTTCAACCTAGCTTCGTTTTTCTTATTTCTAGGAGTTTCTTTCGCTTTGAATTCTACACTAGCTGTTGCAGATTTTGTTTCTTTTTATAGTCTTCCAACTCATCTTGTAATTTCTTTATCTTGGCTTCATTTTCTTTCTTGTATTTTTCAACGTCTTTATCAAGCTTATCATGTATGCTTTCAAGTTTCACGTTTAGGTCTTGACCTGTAAGTTTTTTCAATTCTTCAATGTCTTTGTTCACTCGACTTTTTAAACTATCAATATTATTCGTAATTTCTTTATAATCATTTAGCGTTTTAGTTTTGGCTGTATAAAATTTTTCGTCCAAAACATCAATATCTTTTTTTATTTGATTTAAATCAGTTGTAACTCTATTAGTCAAACCTTCTATCTTTGTTGTATTAGCTGACACATCAACTTCTTTAATAGATTTAATTTTTTCAAATATAATTTTTATATTATTTTTTGTGATATTTTTAAATGAATCAAAAGTTAATTGTATATTAGCAACTCTAGGAACCATGGGCACTACAGCTTTTTTCAATTCATTTAATCTTTTGTCAAAGTCTTGCAGTACATTATTATTATATTCTATACTTTTTACCTCATTAGTTAATTCTACAACATCGTTTAGAGTGTTTTCATACCGTTCTTTGAGACGTCGGTGTAAATTATTATCCACGTTATTTAATTTTTCATTCAATTCATCAAAAGTGTTACTTATAGTTTCAAGTCTGGTGTAGTTTTGATCTATTTCTTCATATGATGGAAGATTACTTATTAGATTTTGAAATTCATTTCTAAGGTCTGCAATTCTTTGCATTAACTCAGAATTATCCTGCGGTTGAGTAAATGGTCTAAATGGAGTTTCTACTGGTTTTAGTGAGGAAAAAGTACCACGTGGAGTTTCCACTGCTTTAGCGAGGAAAAAGTACCACGTGGAGTTGCTGCTGGTTTTGGTGATTCTTCAAGGCCAGCAGATCTTGTAAAATTATTATTCCATGCTGGTCTTCAATCAATTTTTTGTTGTATACTGGCTTGTAAACTAGGATTTCTTTCTAGGAACTTTTGTTGTTTTTTTTTGAGTTTATTCATGTCAACCAAGTCTATTTGTATTTGATCTCCAAGGTTATTCACAAAAGTTTTGCTAAATTTGTGTCTTTTGAAAACTCGTTTGTATTTAGTATATGTGTCTTGTGTTTTGAGCCATTCTTTAATTTGTTTTCTGGTTGTGTTTAAGCCTTTGTCGAGAGCTCTTTGATAAAGTTTTTCTGCAGGTTGATACCCAGTCTTGAGGTAGTAGTACAAGTTTCTAAGTTCTTGTTCTTTTGTAAAATTATTCATTTATTTTATGTAAAGCTCTAATAATACAGACCCAACCTCAATGTTTTCACCAAGGTTTGTTGTAACGTCAAAAGTAAATTTATTCCAAATACCATTGTATACAGAAACCTCACTTTCAATATCTTTGTAATGTGACACCGAGCCATTGAGTGCCTGTGTTGTTATAATTGGAAGAGTCACAAAAGCATAACTTCTTTGTCCTTTTGCGTTAAAGTTTCAAGATTTGTTTATATCATCGCAATGTACACTGATTTGTTAGCTGCTTTCTTGATTTCAACCGCCATTTCAGAAAAACACCGACACAGATCAAAGTACATCCGTATAATGGTTTCGAAATCTAAATAAATTACACATATTTGAGCCTTGAATACGACATGCAAAATACAAAACTAACGCCGATACGGAAAGTTACACGTGGACAATTACCTAGTGGTCTCCTCGATAATAAACGGCTACAATATCTCAAATAATGGCTCCTAATTTGCGTTCGAGTGTCCGTATATTCTCAATATAGTCAACAATCAACAATAATTTGGCGCCTAAAAACCCCTCAATTTCAATCACCCACAGGTCGCTATCGTAAGCTTTCGTACGATCTAATCACATCGCCCAAAGTTGCTCCCTAGTCTTTCGTACTAAACGAAACATACACTGACGTATCTAAGACCTTGATTTATGTCACACTCGTTTTCTGATTGAACCCAAGTGTTTTGAGCTATTTTCTTATCTTTTGTGAATCCTAACAACAAACCAAATTTTTTAAGATTTAGGTTATCATTTTTACAACATATTTTAGTCTTGTTTGTGTATGAAAGTTTTCTAGTTCAATCTTATATTTGGCTAGTTCTTTTTTAATGTCTTCAAACGTCAAGTATCCAACAGGAAGCAAAAGTGTAATGTTGTCTTTGCTAATAAAATTATTCCCCTGAGGGATTACGGTTTTGTAGTTCCAGTAAATCGTAGCTGATTTGAGAAACAACCTAGAGTCTGAGGTTGTCTCTACTCTTTATCAATTTGTAGCTCCTTATGACTATTTTTAATAAACACAGTTAGTTTGTTCATTTATTTAATACATTAAATAAATGAATGCTGACCAAATAGAGAGATATTACAAGGCTGTGTATGGTGAAAACTACAAGAAAGCAATGTGTATCATAGATACACAAAGACAAAAACTACGTGATGATTTTGTCAAAAAGTATCCAAATGCTGACCTAAGCAAGTTTGAATTTAATGTTATAGCTGATCAGGATATGTCAATTGCAAACCCGTAGCTGAGGGGGGGCCTGGGGGGGCAATGCCCGCCCATCCGGAAATGAAATTGTAATTATGCCCCCCCTCAAGTCTACATAATTTGTTCTTCCTGATTTCAATCATTTTTATTTGCTAAAACTAGAATTGACCCAGGTTCACTTTAAAAGGCAACGATTGTAATCTGATTACTATCTATTCATGACAAACAGTTTGGAAATTTGCCTAAGCATGCGGTTACTCAAGCAAAAAGTCATTGACCGGTGCAAACGTCACGGAATTTCACGGAATTTCACTGAATTCGTCATGGAGATAGTATTCGATATGAAATCTTTTGTTTTTCTTGGAAACACTGTATTAATATTTGCAGTGAAAATTATGAAAAAAACGCTATTGGATTATTCTTTACGGAAACGAAAGGAACCTATCCAACCGATCCAATATTCTTTTCGATTTGGAGGAACGTATTCTTATCAACAGTCCAATGCTGCGACAGAAAATTTCCACTAAAACAGCTCCTCCGCTAAATTTTTTAGCAGTCCCCCCCAGAAATTGACGATCAGCTACGGGCTTGGTCATTTGACACCAGCATAGACTATGACGTCACAAACTCTTACGGAACAGATATAAAGTCAAAAACATTTCAAGATAAATATTCTTATGATTTGTATTGGACTCCTAGAATTTGAAACTCTACAGGAACAATTACAGGCTTGTCTGTTGTTGACAACAAAACAGACTTTGAATCATTTGATATTTACATCAATGAAAATGACAGTTTTGTTTCTAAATTTGATGTATTAAATACAAAATCGTCTGGTGATGAAAAAGACATTGCCAAAGCAAAGTTTAACTATTTAGAAGATCCTTATTATACAAGTCTAGTGTCTGCTTATGTCTTGTCTTATAAAGCTGGTATGTCCATGGAACACATCACTAAATCAAATCAGCCTAAAATAGTCTCAAGTATTGCCAAGTATTATTTCTATTATCATATGAAGAGGTTCTTAAAATATCCTAATAAACTAAGTACTTATGTTAATGATTCTGACATTAAACTCATACAACAAAATACTCCTACTGAAAAGGTGTGGAAATACAAACTAGAACACACTAGTGAGTCACTATCTTGCTTCCTATGAAAGCATGATAGATCAAAAGTAAGGAAATAACATTATGTTTTTCCAAAACATAACAAAAGTATGGGTATTCTAGGAATTGGTCATGAGTACATTGATAAGATAATACCAAGGTCAGAATCAGATGACTGAAAATCATTTATAAAACTTTCTAGCGATGGACTAACAACAGCTGGACAAAAGCTATTACAACAAGCTATGGAGAGCTATGTTTACTGTGTACTACGATCTCAAGCAAAAACAAGATGGAGTATAGTCAACAAAGGTGCAAAATCAAGTCAAACTCAAGATGTCTTTCACAAACTTGTACAAGACACTATAGTTCAGGATGATCCTACTGTAATGATATCTATTATGAGACAAGCAATACAAGACACAAAGGTTGTATTAAATATGGTAGTGAGTCCTGCAATTATTCTAATTCCATCTTACATGATTATATTAGATCATGCAGTAGAAGGATTTAACAACACTTTAACTACAGCTACAGCATCTATGAAGTTTGGTAAAAATGACAATGTAAATCTATACACACCAAAGCCTAGTCTTGACCTTAAACCTAGTCTTGATAATAATATAAAAATTAAACCTAAACCTAAGCGCTGAAGCCTAATCTTGTTCATGATAAACCTAAAAGTCTTGTTCATGATAAACCTAAAAGTCTTGTTACAACAAAAACAAACATGTTTGAAGCTGCAAGTACAATGTTGGTATTTGGACTATCTATAGCAAAATTTATACTATAAATAAATGACGCTTAATTATGGCTACACACACGGCGAAGATCAGCCGTGCATAAAAACATACTTGTTCAACTTTTTCTATGAAAGTATAACAAAAGACATAACACGAAGACCAAAAAGTATCAACAGTGATTATCCAATTAACTCAATCTCTCTCCTGGACATTAACATTACTGAATCATACATTTGACAACGATAATGTCATCAACAGCATTACTATTGTATATTCAATAGTTGTACTTATGAAAGACAACACTGGAAAAACGTCTATCATAAAAACAGTCGACAAATCTAATAATGAAATCATAATGTCTAATAACTATAGAGATTTGGTGTTAAACATTTCATTTTGGTTAAAGGATCGTGTTTAAGACATCGACAACGTGTTAATGTTATATATTCAAATTACTAGGAGGTCGAGTGCATCAACTGGAAATGAATATAGCCTTTTTGTATCGGTTGAAACTGTTATAAAATAAATTATTCATTAAATAAATGGAGACCACACCACTAGTTCAAACTCAAGAAACACCTGTTGTTGTTGAAACAACTACCCCACAAAATATTACTACACAAACAGAAGTCAAAGATCCAAAGAAAGTGGAAGCTGGTAAAAGACTATCTGAAATGTCTAAGCAAGCAAAAGAAGCTAAAGAGAAGCGATTAGAAGAACTTGAAAAACAAGTCAATAACAAAAACAACTGGGGATATACGCCAGCAATTGGTATAATCTCACTACTTGGTGTTGGAATATTTTGTTACTTCAACTTTAAACCTTCTCTTAAGAAACAACCACCCAAAAAACCTCTTAGTCCTATTACTGAAGAACCAGAACCACCAGTTCCTACAGTTAATGATGTTAAACTAGATACTTTTGACTAAAAAAATTTGTTTTTTTCATATCATAAATGAGTGGTCAATCAAGTCAAACAAGTGAAACTACAAAACAAGAATATATTAATAAAAGTTATAATGAAGTTGTATTAACAGCTTCAGCTGTTGTTTCTTTGTTAAGTAATAAAGCATTTGGAGAACCTCTGGGTACACCCCAAAACCTTGACGGAACATTAAAACTTGCTGGATCTGTCATGGTTGGATCAGTCATAGTAAAATACCTTGAACACAGTAAAATTATTCCAGAAAAAATTAACTAAATATAAAATAAATGGTATCAACAGTAGCTAGTGGAATATTTAATGCATTTGCTTTTGCTGGTGCGGGTTTTTGTTTAGTAAACTCAATCATTCTGATTATGAAGCAGAAATGAAGAAACATAATTTAGCTTTAGAAAAGCTAGCTTTTGAGAAGGAAAAATGGAATGAAAAGGAAGTTGCTAGAAGAGACAAAATTGCTAGATATAGGCAGGAATTATCTGATGCTAATGTAGACATTAATACTACAAATGATACCTTGAACCAGATAAATAAACTAAAACTAGACTGGGAACGAGAACCTGTATTAGATGACTATTATAAACCTTCAAATGAAATTCAAGAATACCAGCATATTGCTTCAGGTGCTATGGGTCTCGCTGAAGGTTGGGTACTAGGTAAAATTATAAGTTTTATATTATAATTTTTTATCATATAATAAAAGAATGAACCCAAGTTTAAAACAGCTAAGACAAAAAGCCAAAGAGTGAAACATTAAAGGATCTTCAACAATGAGCAAAGACCAAGTGTGCAATGCACTTAATATTGAAAAGCTTCATAAGAATGAAAAATATGAAACTTTTTGTAGAGAGCGAATGAAAAAGCCTCGTCCTGTAAAGTTGATTCATTTAAGTTCAGGTTGGATCCAATCTTTTCCAAGCATAGGAAAAGCAAGTGAATTCTTTGATATAAACCCAGGAAGCATCAAGCAGGCTTATGACAAAAATGTTAAATTATATGTTCATGGTGATGCATATAGGATCGAATTTCATGAACAAGACAAAGATAGACCAGACCCACGAGAATCAATACCAAGACCTAAAACCGTATAGTATGTAAATTAATTAGCAACCATTTGTTGACACATTCCTGTGGGCTATAGAAACTATCACATTCCTGTGGGCTTTAGAAAATATCAAAATTTTATTTTAGTTTGAAAAAGTCGTGATTTTTGAAGCCCACAGGAACGTAAACTGTTTCTAGTGTTGTTGCTAAGTTACTTGAAAAATATAAACAAGACCGCTTTTAAAGGTTAGTTGTTCAACTAATAGAGTAATGTCGATAAGATAATGTATTTATTCCATCTGAAAGTATGTGTCTTTTATCATCGTCTGAGCTCAAAGCAATCTTAACAATTTCTTCAGAGCATAGCTCATGTTTATGAGACCTTATAATTCTCATTTTCCTACGTTCCTCCTTTTCGGTAAGTAAGCAATTCTTATAGTCTTGGTGTCTAATATCATTCTTAATCACACATTTCTTTATACCTTTTGGTTTTTTTATTTGAATCACCTCTAGAGTCTATATAGCTATAGCACTTAGACCTTAAACCTACAAATTCTACAATTTGTTTTCCACAGAGCTCATCTTTGAATAGTCCAGGCACTTTCTTGTTCAACCCCGTCTTGATATATGATATGCTTTGATTATTAAACTTGCTTGTATCAAACCATTTCTCTAGGTCTTTAGAAATGTCTTTATGATAATCATCAGTCGTAATTTCATATACTAGATAACTGTATCTGTAAATAATAGTTTTGCAGAGTCTTTAAACTTGGACTTAATGTAAATATAGTGAAAATCATACATCAAGCTCTTTGAAATGTCTAAGATTGACATTCCAACATATATAGGTTTATTTAAAACTAGCTTTGTCTTGTACATATGTACTGCAATTAAGTTTTCATCAAATATTGTAGCAGACTTGTAATTAGGTTTCTTAAATAGTTTTAGTGCTTTCTCTGAGCTAGTTACTAATTCTATATCAGCTCTATTGCGAATATTTTCTAACGTTTTTGCAAATACTGAATTGTTCATTAATTTGAAAAAGTCCTTTTCAAACTTGGACTTGCAATTTGCTCTCAAATTAGTATTAAGTTCTATATAAGACCTTAATTATTCAGATTCTTCAAAGCTAATTCTTTGATGTATCTTTGTCAACCCAAGGCCTTTATCTAAGTACTTTTTAAGCAATTCATGATGCACGACATAATTTAATTTATTATTCAAAGTAGGAATTAATTTCTCAACATCAGTTTCTCCAGTTTTGACTTTTTCTGGAGCTAAAGGATAGTCATTATGTTTATCATGCAATTCCTTAGGATATTTAAGATCAACTCTTAATATACAAGGTATATTTCTTCAAAATAAAATCTCTTTAGCATTCATTAATTTGAAATTTTTCGTTGGTAATTTATTCATCATAGCCCAACCATATAAATTATTCGCATCTAAGTATGGAATAAATTTACTTGGGTTTTCTGGATTATAGTTGTCTACATACTTGTTATTTGCAATCACATGTCTTTTTGTAATCATTGAGACACCCCCATGAATCCCTTTCTCAACCATGAGATGCATTTCTTGATCATGTAATAGTTGTAATTTAACTTTAGTAAATTTAAGTGCTGCATCCCAAGCTAAACCCGGCGACGTAAAATACCGGAGAGGATCCAGCTCATAATTATTTAAACACACTTTTCTAAATTGTTCAAATACATCACATAATAGTAATACATCTGTCTTCAAATATAAGTCATGATAATCTCTAATGGATGTCATTTTAAATGAATCCCAAACATCTTGAGCGTGTTTATAGTACTCATCTGAGATATCTTGATCATTTAGTCTTGAGTAAAACTTTGACTTGTCTGGTAATTTAGCCTCTGCTAGTTTATCTAGCGAGTCCATATAGTCATAAGGGTAAACTAAACTCCTTTTCTAGAAAGTACATCTATGTAGTCTGGATAATACAATCTTAAGCTAACAAGGTCTGATTTGTTTACATTATTCACCAGGTTCCCCAAGCCTTGATTCATATATTTAAATGAGTCAATGAAGTGTAATTGTCTCTTTACCTTAACTAATTTGCCTGTTTTCTTATCAGTAAATGTATCTACTATTACATTTTTGGTAAAGCTTATGTATTTCTCTTCATTTTTTGCTATACAGTTTATATCTCCCTTAGAAACCCCAAGATATTTCATAACCTAGTGGCTGTCATATCCTTCTATTTTGGTTTCTTAAGTTTCAAATTACATTAACTATGAGTAGCGCCTTGATAATTCCCTGTAAAATGACAATGATCTCTGACTTTGTCATCATGTAATTCATTTTTACAAGCATAACAATGAGTAGCGTTGTTAAAGTCATTTTCATCTGATTCAGTAAGTATCATTTTCATTGGAAACTTGTATTTGTGATATATTTGCTTCAATTCATATTCCAATTTATTTACAAATAATTGACTAATGTCCTCATTTTCAAATGTTTTTGTAAAATACATTAGTTATGGCTTATAAACTGAATCATCAAAACATTTTATATAAAAACAAAATCCACTAGGCTCATGCTTTTGATACTTTATTGTACCTTGACCTAAAATTTCATGCGTCGGTGTTGTAAAACATTCAAAATCTCCATAAATTACAAATGGTACTTGGGTTATGTGCTGTAGATTTTGTAAACTCTACAACTGAGCCTTTATCTGGCATAATTGTTTTTATAGAGTCATGTAAACTACAATACTCTAGGTGTTTGTCTAATAAGTCTTGTCTTCCAAAGGAATTTAAGCAGCGATTACATATATATTTACAATGACCTTTTTTTGTAATTTGACTACTCAAAAGTCTACTCATGTTTTTAATTACACAATGTCTATCTTCTAATAGTAGCAGTCTTACATTGGCTTCTTGTTCTGAAATTCTCAAAGGATATGTTGAGTTTGTATCATGTCCAAATATATTAATATATAGTCCAGGATTTTGTCTCTCAATATCACGAATATTAGTAATCAGAGTTGGAAACTCAATGTTTTTAAAGTTTAATGTGCTTGACTTGTCTCTTAAAAACTTTGTAATTCTACCCGGATTCTTTTTATCATTATTTGTAAACATAGCTATAGTCACTGCCCATTTAGAACACTCTTGGTCGGTGTTTTCTGGATTTATAATAGCTTTTTTGTTCGCTAGCCATTTTGGAGTTTTTACATAAGAAGACCCTTGATTGGATTGTACTTACTTGCCATTATCTCAAAAGTAATAATATGTTCAAGCTGCCATCCAGAGCCTTTCTTTTGATATTGTGAGAATGACTCTTTTATTTTTTGGGTGATTTTTTCATAAGTTTGTTTTAGATTAGTTCCTTGTAAGATTACTTGATAATTACTGTGAAAATGCACATCATGTATAGTGTTGTCATTAGTAGCTGGATCATTTTTAACCATTTTACAATTTAAAACAAGCTTAATCTTATGATCTACAAATTTCTCTCTATTCAACTTGAAAACAAAATATTTTGCATCTTGAAAAAAACTTGTAATATTTGTTTCATTGTTTCCATCTGTAACATAAACTTGCACGCTATCTTCCAACACAGTTTTTAAGCCTAAACTTGATAGGTGTAGTTTTTTGTCTATTTATCTTTTGGCTTATGTATTCATGAATATCACCAGTTTTTACAAATTTCTGTAAGTCAGATACTTCTTTTTTTCCTATTGACTTTATTTTTTCTTTTTCTTGTGTTGCATTTCTCTTGGTTTATTTCCAAAACTCTATATCATGTTTTGGCTTATTTTCACTACGAAACTTTTTCTCGATTTGTTTTGGTTTTTTCTCTAGTATGTTTTGAAACATAATTTTTTCATTTAAAAGCTTCTTTGTTTCATCTAGGTAATTATATGAACTTGTTTTTGTGTTTCCTGGTTTTGATGTTACATCACGTTTTTTTAATTCATCATTTCCAGATATTATCTTCTTTGCTATTAGTAGGTTTGTATTTTTATCCATCCCTCTTTTATTTAATGTAAAAGTATTATTTTTTTATTTCATCAAAGTCACCCGGTTTATTTCTAGTTTTGTTTTGTGTTGTATTTGACATTGTCTTGATTTGCTTATGAAAATGATTTTTAAAATCAATTTTACAAGTTTCGTTTTTGTTCTGAAAACCTACTTTTAGTTGATTCTTATTTCTTGCTCATATCTCTCTTTTATTTATAGAAAAAACAAA
Source organism: Phenganax subtilis (assembly GCA_025434845.1). Classification (NCBI taxonomy): domain Eukaryota; kingdom Metazoa; phylum Cnidaria; class Anthozoa; order Malacalcyonacea; family Clavulariidae; genus Phenganax; species Phenganax subtilis. Next base: position 978 of record JAOBYK010479122.1, on the reverse strand, counting down.
ATAAATTAAAATCACACAGTAGTTGGAAAAGGGCCGCATTTTTTGTACCTCTTATTTTTACTGTAAGGAAATTTGTAATCCAAAACACCACAACTCAGGAAGTGTTTGCATACACAACCCAGATTAATTTGGTGGGCGCTTAATTAAACCGATTTGAGGAGGTGAAAAAAGTGTAGTAGAATATGCCGTTTTCCAACTACTTCTATATTACTCTTAACTTGGTTTTTGTTATGATTCATTGCCTCTTTACTTATAGGTTTTGAGTTTTTTGCAAAGTTTTATTTTTTGATTTAGTGTAAGGGTGCTTTGTGCTCGCTCTATGCTCATAGTATTGTATTTACATATTTTTGAATTTGCACCTTTGTTATTTTTACTTTGGTCTTGGTTCGCGTTCATTTCTAATTTCATCATAGGTTTTTTGATCTAATAAATCAAGTGTTTAACGTTTGATACATCGTCGCTAGGTAACGTATTATTAGTTTGGTTTGTGTTATGATGATTCATTGTCTCTTTACTTATAGGTTTCTTGTTTTTTCCATTTTGTGCATCTGTAGTATTATCTATATATTCGACTTTCGTACCTTTGTTATTTTTTTTTTGAGAATTTGTGTTCTTTGTTTTATTGTTTTCTACATATATACGTTGAGTTTTTTTATGTAAATTAGGTTTGACCACCAACCTATTATGCAAATTGTTTGGTTTGTGTTCATTGCTTTTTTACTATATAGGTTTTGAGTTTTTTGCAAAAAGTTACAAAAATGAGTTTCATACATTTATATTTTTCAGTGTCGATTTTTCGATTTAGTATCAGATCGTATTAGCAGGTGGGTTGGGATTCCCTCATTAATTATTCATAATGTGGCAGAAACCTCCAATCACATACTACTCCTAATGGTAATAATGGAAATCACCACCTTTCTGATTTTTACCCATGTTTAAAACTCTAAAAATGAAATGGATAGTGCATACATATATATA
>JAOBYK010479011.1:0-13637 GCA_025434845.1 Phenganax subtilis | reverse complement strand
TGCGTTCACGATTCGATTTGATTGGTCAAAATTAAGAGCGACCGAGCGGGAGACTAAGTCTTGCGCGAAAAAAAAAAAAACAGACCGAAATTATGACTCTCGCCTTTAGCTCGAGTAATTACCAAGTCTGGTCACGCTGTGCCTCCAGTTAAATAATATAGCTCAGTGGTCGAAAAACATTGACATCCGCCGAATGTTTCCGAAGAGTCCGACGTTTTCCGCCGTTTTGATTACTTTGCATTTTGCAGTTTTTACGTCGAAAATCTGCTCATATAAATCATGTTTAATATAACGTATTGTCGCAATTTGCTGAAGCAAGTGTACGAGAAAGGGTTTGCCTTATCTTTGATCACCTTACGAACATATAAAGTAAAAACGTCGCTGAGATTGCGATGCAGTAATTGCCGTTTTGTGAAGAGAAGGGGTGTTCTCCGTGTGATATGCAAGGAAAATCCAAGACACAAACAAAAACAGTCTGGAAAAGAAAAGAAATTTTTCTAAATATTTAACAGCAGGAACACTGAAAGAACTGAGTCAGCGCTCTTAGATGGAGCTATCAAATTGTACCATGTTAAATTCTGAAGTAGTGTGGTACCAACATGGCAGCATTTCACCATAATCGCTCAACAATAAACGTCACCATTCAACTGTTCTTGGAAGCAAAACATAAGTATCTACTATGCATCGAATATTGAGGTTGCATCATGAACTCTCTTTTCAACGTACATGAAAATAACATCAACATACTATTGTTATGGATTTCCTTGCAATGGTCTGCTACATCGTATGCAACATGAAAATGAGGCTAAATAGCCAAACAATAGTTTCAGTTAACTTGTTTTAGCAATCAAGTTTCGTTTTCTTGTTGCATGTGGTGTAAATTACTTTAAAGGACAGTTTGGCGAAATGACTTCAAGATTGAAACAAATTTCAAGTTTTTATACATTTACCAACTTACATCTCTTCGCTATTAAATGAATAATTTATTTCTCAAAATATATTAGTTGCTATCAAGTTTATAATAATTTTGTCAAAACATGCAACAATTACTTGGCATTTATTGCCATTTTCAACAAAGGCACTTCAAATCGTTATGCCATAATATTACAGCTGTAATAATCATCTAGCAATATGTTGTACTGAATTTTTACGATATTCAGTGCCAGTATCCTGACTTTGTTTCTGTACCATCTCTCAGCAGTGCTTTCACCATTTCCTTGTATTTATTATGTTTGAATCCTTCAATTAAGCTTCTTCTTCTGCAACTATTTTAAAACACTTGTCACAAAGACGACGTGGTCTTTTAGGCGCACAGGATGAACAAAATGTGCCGTTACAACGATGACAATGACAACGAGCCTGGAGAATTACATCCGGTTAACAAGTCATTTCTTACAATGAAGATATTTTGTCATTTTTTCTTCAGCACTGTTCTTGAGATCACAGTCACTATCAAATTCTAATTACATGACGTACTTACCTGTATTATGGAGAATTTCTTTTGACAACCCATGCATTTTTTTATGAAGCTTCCCCTAGGACGGATTGCCGCTGTACACGCAGTATGATTGGCACCACACGAAACTGATGTCACTCGTTTCCCTTCAAAACATTCTGATATCTGCGTCGGTTGGAATCTAAGTTGAAACATTGTTAGAAATAAACTTTTGTAGCAGTTAGGTCTAATCAACATTGAATTGAGGCTGATTGGTAAAACTATTCACTTTCCTTACCTTGAAAGACCGTCACCATGGCCAAGCTTACCATCAGAACCTTTGCCCCAAGTAAATATCTCCCCCTTGTCTATTGGAAGAAAAAGCTTACAATTGTCTTACTGCGGTGAACAGCGATGCATATTGTCTAACTCTCGCAGCGTTAAATCCATAATTAAGAGAGATTGCTGTATAGCAGAAGGCTTGGCTCAGGCGCTTTAATCTATTCAACGTCGAGCATCTTTTGCGGGGCCAAACGCTGTTAATATAAACTCAAATAATAATTTGCTATAGCCTCGTCTACACGAGCAAATAATATGTGACAATTTTTCTTTGTCAGATAAAAGCTAGCACTCCAGCCTTTCGGCAAATGCATATGCCACACAAAAATTGCTCAATTTTGCTCGTCTACATGAGCAAATAAAAATTGTCACGCAGAAACTGCCACATTTTATTTGCTCGTGTAGACGGGACTTATGCAGTCGAAACGCTCGAATTATCTAATATGAATATCGAAGGGACAGAACCTAATCCGTAGAAGGGGGTACCCGTATCAGTTCTAGAAGTTTTTCGTAATTTGTTAAAGACTAGAGCCTATTATACACCTGAACGTTTTTCATCAATGTTTTTCGATTTCGGCCACAAAGACTCCATGAGGGTCAAGTATAAACGAAAAAGCTACAATGCTGTAAAACTAACCCGATACAGCAGCAGAATGAGACGCTCCACAAGACACAGTCTTGATTTTCACTCCAGATGAGAATTTAATTTTTTCAGGTCTGTTGCATTTTGCTGGACCATCTATAGTGTTTTTCTTTCCTAACTGATTGTGTGTGTTGTCGCCAAAACAGAACACGGAACCCCCGACTGCAAGTTCATTAAAAAAAGTAAATGATAATTATAAGAAAAAATGATAACGTATTGGATATCAGGATATGATTTTCGAATCGGTCATATGTGGAGTATTCTATCCGTACAATACCAATGATAGATAAAAGTCTTATAAAACTTACAAGTAACAAGAGCTGTATGTCGACTGCCACAACTAACGTCTGTAACCAGAGCAATGGAACTAAAAGAATAGATTTCAAGCATCTTAACCTGTGGTTGTTTCAAGTTTAAAGAGAAAACATGGTTGAAATGACCGAAGTTGCCAGGAGCAGATCTACCAAACGGAAAGGCTGGGCACATATATCATGGCGGATTTTAAAAGTGCGACAGCTTACGAGCCTTAAGGTGGATTTCCACTCAACGCAATATTTCACGCGATCAATATTTTGCGAGCGCTTTCTTTTGAAATGTGTCCTGCACATCCAATGAGGGAAGTTCCGCTTGAGAACTGGTAATTCTAAAGAAAGCGGTTGCAAAAAGTCGGTCGCGCACTATTTTGCGCCGAGTGGAAATCCGCCTTTTACGTACAGTTACGTTGCAAGGCTGGAAAGCGAGCTTTTGGCTTTGTAGGGGCTGCTCTATGGAATGAGCAAGCAACTTCAAGTTGCTGGAGTTCGTGAAAAGGTTTTAAGTTGAAGGTATTTTAGTCTAAAGAACATAACTTTTCTTCAAACAAGTTATGTATGCCGGATTCAAAACTATTTACCTTTCATCTTCCTTAATTTGAAGTTTACAAGGTTTGCTAATCATTGTAAAGTTATCTTCCGTTCCAAGCTGACCAAATTCATTTGTTCCCCACGTCCACACGTTCCCGCCGTCTAAGTCATTAAATTGCGTTGATTTACATTTATAAGCAAGCTACAAACAAACTCCCTATTTCTACACAATCGTCTGGCAATACATGATGGAGTTGGCTGAGTTGCCATCTTGTATCACCGTTGCCATAATAACTGAAAAATTTTACGAAAAATGGAACGATGGACGCATCTATCTTGAGCTTGCTACCAGGAAAAATTATAACGGAATCAAATAGAAATATTAACCGTTTTCGGCGTTCGGTAGTTTCCAAATGCCACAAGATACTTTACCGGATACAGCTGCAGAATGATAATCTCCACAATCCACACGCACAATTCGTTCATCTTCAGTATTATCAAACTCGACCAAAGTCGGATCACGACGAGGAACATTATCACCAAGACCAAGTTGATAAAACTTGTTGTTGCCAAATGCAAGTAGCTGACCATCGCTAGTACATACTAGAAAAAATATATCTTGAGTCAACCACGGTACCAGTCATATTTCGAGTTACGGGCTATCTCAAGATAACAGGGAGTTTAAGCTTTGCGTGCAAAAGCTACGGCAAACGCCAGAGCCATTTTTCTTGGCAGACTTTTTTCGTCTTTCTTCTTTTTGAATTTTCCATTTCATGTCCAACAGTTTTATTTTAACATCCTGTGCTAATACAACTAATTATCTTTGCCTTACTCTCTTTACACTGGCAATTTTTTTTTTCGCCTGGCGTTTGACGTTTGCCGTTGAACGCGAAGCCTAGCTCTCTAACGTTTTTCTGAGTCCGACAGAGTATGACGCACGACTATACACAAACTTCATTTCAAAGACTACCTTAAATAAAACATCTTGAATAATTTAATCACACACTATAGACTCTTATTCAGCTGTTGCTTCCTTGGTTTTCTTATGAACTAGCTATGTCTATTTCGTACATAAAGTTTACCCAGAGTAAAGTCTTTTCCGCAAGACGCTTGCGTCACAGTACACCACGTTAGACTTTGTACAACTCTAGGAGCGAGTTGTTTTTCATTGACTGTTTCGTAACCAAGCTTGATACTACCATATCCCCACGTAAACAGTTTACCTTCATCTACAAACAGGAAGAAACGATACAACAATGGAACTTGGAATGATCTTACAAAAAAATGAACATTTTCGCGTTTACCGAGCTCAAGTTCGTACAGACATTAACTGATTAAATATGACCAAGGCTCGCAATCATATCTCCAATAATTATGCCTATGTCTTCACAGCGAGCACAAATTTGCAGAATCATGATTCTGCATGTGCAAAAAGATAGAAAAAACTAAGATTTTGACCAGGCCATATATCCAATTACTACAAGGGAAGCTAACTGCGGGAAGAAAAGTGCGTTTTAGTCAGATTACCCGACTTAACAGCAGAGATAGTGCATTTGTAACCACACCAAATTTGATACTCGTCCTCACTTTACCTGTAACAGCCGCAGAATGATATTCGTTGCATGATATTTGTACAACGGTCTGTTGCTGTAACGCTTCTACTCGCAATGGCGTAAACCTATCTCGCAAATGACCTTGACCAAGCTGACCTTTGGATCCAGCCCCCCAAGAAAGAGTTTCACCAGAATCTTAAAGAATGCAAATAGTAAGGCTCACGTGATTGCAAGATCCCGTATGAATGTTAGGGTGCTTACTCGATGTTTCGTGCACGAATAGTGTCTATGATCCTGCAACTTGTAACCAGAAAAGTATATTCATGCCAAAACACACACTAGTACCCAGATCATGTGCGAGATGATTTGGTGTATGGAGCATGTTTTAACGTCAAACAAATGAAATGGCTTTTCATCAAGTTCTTTAGAATATAAAGAGAGTGTCATTATTCCTTGAAAATCATGCATTGAAAATTGTTCAAGTTTCCGAGGCTAAACGAATCCTCACCTGTGACGCAAAGCATATGGTTCGTACCGCAAGCCACCAACTTGATATTTAACCTCGATAAAGCATCCACAATCCGTGGCCTATGTTCTTCTATCTCCTCTCCGTGTCCAAGTTTACTCCGCGTGCCATCACCCCATGTGTACAAATCACAAGTTTCAGCTGAAATGGAGTCATTGTACTTTTCAGTACACAGAGTATTGCAGCCACGACTTTCTAATTTGTGGCATTTCCTTCGCATGCCTTTTATAACAACGATTGAAGTTTGGAATGAGCTTCTCCAACTATTACCACTAATCTGAGTAATCTGATACGCTTCTTCTGGTTGATTAGGCGAACTAATGTACGGTGTTAGCCCATAAGTGGTAGTGTGGTCCACCTGTGCACCAGGCCTAACAACCAGGAGTATACTGCACTATACTACTCAAATAGTAATACGTATAAAAGTTACTTTTTTGCAAAAAACTGACCGTTCTGGCGCACCGAAGTCGTTGGTGATCCAAGGCTTCCAACAAGTGCTGTGCCTGCGCGGTTGTCATACTCTCTCTACAAAATAGAAACAAAACTTTAAAAATAAATCGAAGTTGATGTTGATACGCATTGGCACGGCATACAGCTGTTTGAGATGATTGGAGAGAGGACATGGTAACCAGGGACTCAACGTGTAAGACGTGTCATTCTTGTCACACTTTAAGTTTGACGCTCCAGGCAAAAGATAAGTAAGTCGCACAAGTACCTTGCTACTGCCTTTTCTTTCCAAGGTTGAAACGATCCCCTTGACTGATCTATCTGGGTCTTCGTCACCAATAATCAGTTCTTGGATCAATTCCGTATCTTCAATGCCATTGACCAAAGCCTAAATATCACGAAACTGCAAGTAAAACTGCCTTTCCTTCAATCACGTCAATGCCAAATGCCAATGGAAGGGGAGGGGGCCTTTCAAGCCATGTTATCAATTATACTATATTACCAAGTCTTCCCCACCGATTTTTCAATGCAAGGAAACTGTATTATGGCTACACTGTTCAACTGTGGCTCAAAAAACCAAAAAGCTGAAAATACAATATATTACTCTTAATCCAATGAGCCATGTATCATATTCTTTCTTGTCCTCGCAAATAAAATCAAGATTTTGTTCTCCCTGGTCCGTTGTAAGCACCACTGAGATTGAAAACAGCTACAAACAAGATTAAAACATCACTGATAAAAAGTGCTAAAACAGCTTCATTACAATAAAACAATATTCTACATAAAAAGCGCAGTTGTATTGGTACAAACCATTACAAACCTTGTAATCGTCAGGAATTTGATATTTCGCGAAAATTTTCGTCTTTTTTCCTTCCAAAACTTTCGAGATTTGTGAAATGAGCACTGCATGGCACAAAGCAAATGGAAGACATATTTCAACGTTTCAATGTGAATTGTGCAACCAGACAAAAATCAAAAGTTGTCTTTTTTGCAAAAACAGGGACTCAGTAATCATAAACACTGATTTTTTTTTAAAAAAAACTACGCCCCTCACATTGTGACAATATACCGTATTTTCTCTATTATCTTATTGACGTGTATTACCTCTAGATTCGTCTCTAGATCTCTTTGGATCATGCCATGCAAGATAAGTCAAATCTGAAAATCAAAATGGTCGACATGAAGACGCGACCAAATAACGTAATTGACAATCTCAGAGCCATTCTGAGCCATATCTCACAAGCTACGTTTTTGGGGCATCAACTACTTTGTGGACATTAACAAAGTTAATCTCATCTCTGTCAAGATCTTATCCTACCTTTGGATATAACAAACTTCCTGAAACAAGGTCTATTCTATATAAAAATGCGATCATATGATATATATTGGAATTTTGATCCAAAAAGAAAATTTTTAATGCATGACAGCACACATTTTGTGGAGTATTTATGAGATTATCATCAAAACACTCAATTGTCAGTACTTAGTGGAAGAAAACATAAAAGCCAGAAAGAGATCTGGTATACAGCATACATACCAATTTTTCAAACAAAAGCATATTTGAGCCTTTTGACATTTCATAGATTGAAGAAATAACTTCAGCAGGCACCTGGCTGTAATTGCCATTGGCTGCATTATTTAGAGTCGTCAGTGACATAGAGCTCTATCAAATACTTTTTATCCTGCAGAAAAGTATAGCTTTACCATGACGAATACTTTTACTGAGTAAAATACAGTAATTAGGGTACATTAGCTAAGTGCATTGCATCTATGCATGGAATAAGAGCCACCATTGTAATTTTATTTGTTAACTAGTTCTCAAATATGATGTGGCGTCAGCCTTCAGCTTTATCAGGTGCATACAGAATAACATAAAATAAACAAACAGTTCAGTAATTATAATTTGGCAAAACCACACATTTTACCCAAGAAGTACATCTTCTTTGATCCTGACCCCAACCATGCCCATGTCTAGACTAACTAACCAATCATGTTGAAGTTGGTTCACTTGTGCTCATATACTCCGTATAAATTACAAACTCTATCATGGATCATTCACTGGTTTGGAAGAGGTAAAGATAAGGGAGTGAACTGTCAATGCAGTGAACACTACTGCGATCCCATGCAATATCCAGATGCTGGATGAGTGGCCTGGGGACAAGGCGGAAGCATGTACCATATCACCAATAATACGAAAAGTTGCAGTGTATTGGTTTGTGGTGAATCAAAATGCTTCTTTCAGTAAATTTTACATCAAGACATCAACCATGAATGAATGCAAAACATGCAAAAGACGTAACAAAGGTGTATAATATTTTATACAAATTTACATCTTTCATTGGAGATTGAGAACATAAGTACAAATTCATTTTTATATCCGATTTAATGAACGTGAACACGTATACGGCAAGCTCTATTACATATTTCGATATTAATCTCCTGGGGCCGGTTGTTCGAAGCGCGTTTAGCTTAAACGGTGGATAAGTTCAAAATGGATATCATGTTTGTGTATTCCTTGAATAACGAAATTGAAAGTTTTCTCACTGAATGCAATAATTATACATTTTCCCGTAGTTTAATTGCATAAGATATGACTTGAAGGTTTTAGAAAATGTGTGGTAGTGTTTTTGAATTCTGACGTATCCACCGTTTAAGCTAAACGGCGTACGAACAACCGGCCCCTGGTAACATTCCTTCATTGTGAACAATGTGATCTCTCGTGTCTCTTTAGACTAGTTATGTGTGCAGTGTGGAGTCTGTTGACGCTGATTCACTTGTAATCCAAATGAATAAAGATTTAATAGCATTGGAAGATATAGTAGCAACTAGTTTGGCACTACACAAATTTAAGTGAGTGTATTTTTTGCTTTAATTACAATCGAAAATGGTGTACATTCTACATGAAAACCATTGCTGCTTGGTCGTATTATTATAGATACATGTTTGAAGGTCTTGGCCATATGATGTCGTCCCTTATAATCTCTGCTGCACCAAACATTAAGAAAATCAACTCAAACGGAGTGAAGAAAATGTGAGTCGTATACATATAAATATATATAATTTCTTTCTGGATTTTCGACAAAAACCGGTTACTTATTTTTGGACAAAATTTTGGTTGATCTTTAGAAAGCACTATCTTGGCCAATTTTTATTGTATATATTTCAGGTCTCGAAATATTTTTGCGATCCAGCAAAATCTTCTGAATATCACCCAGTCTCGCGAACCTGATTTGGACAAAGCAAGGCTATATTACGATCTGTTGTATAAAATTCCAGGGGTAAGCCTAACTTCTCTATCTCTTTAGTCGTTACCCTGTGAAGACAATATCTTCATCGCATAATGATTCAATGACTGGATTGCATTATAGGACTTCTTGGTTGTATTAGTGGAACAAGGTGCAAAGTACACGGATAGTGAATACGAAAATATCCTCCATTTGTACGCAAGAAGCCAGGCTGTGATTGACAAGGAGGGTAATAGACAGAGACTTGCAAAGTTGAAGGAAATCTTAAGGGAACTTCGAGTCAATCAACAAACACAGGTTTGAGGCTTGAGCTTTCGCGAGGTTTGAGCTATCGCGAGGTAGCAATGAATACTTCTGAAGTTAGTGATGTACCGTTTGTATCACTTAGTAAAATATTAAAGAGCATTAGGTTTAAGTGCGAGAACCAGGAAAACTACGAGATTTTATTGTTGAATTTCGTACAACAACTTGTTGAAGAGAACGTAATAACTTGAGATTGTACTCGTAGTCAAATCTAAAGCTCTTTAGAACAAAGATAAATTCTATTAACAGATAACTGCATAACTTGCGCCAGATTTACATAATCATTAAATTAAGGAGGAAAAATATGATTGGGATAATAATATGACAGTCTAAATTGTGAGTGAGAATTACCGGTGGAACAGATGTTATATTTTTTACTGAAAGTCTACAACGGATCTTATTTAGTTTTCTAGCAACAAGTATCTTTTATCTAACATGACGTAGTGTGGTTAACTGCTGACTGGGCTTAAATAAAACAAGATGGCGGCTTCAAAGGCACAATCTCGAGTCCAAAGCGAAGCGGAAAATATGCTTACAAATTTAGAGAAAGAAAAAATTAGACCAATGCAGGTACACTGAAATATTGTTAACGAAGTTTTTGCTGTGTTCTCGTTTGATTTTGTAGATTATTTAACTAAGTAATTTGCTGCAAATTGGGTTCTCTTTGGGTCCGTATATTAGAGAGAAGCTCATCTATGTGCCGCAGAGTGTTGTGAAGATCAACTCTCAGGGACTCAGAGTGTACAAAACTGTGTCTCAAAGTGCTTTCTTCCTTCACAAAGAGCTCAGGAATACATTAATCAAGAAGTGAATAATTTTCAGGTACAATTGTGCAATTCGTTTCATGGGAGGGAGTTTACCCCCTGTTGCAGAGTGCAGGCCATTCAGTAGGTTGACAAGAGAAATTAGAGATAGTTTAGTTTTACGGGCAAGAATATCCCTCTGAAAAGTTAAATCATCTGGTATTGGGTAATAAAATAGATCAGTGTCACATTTTGTGTGGCAAAACATGCTAGTTTGCCAGCATTCATCTGCTTAATCTTTTGTCTTTGTAGAATCGTCTGTCAAGATGCGCTCAGACTTGTCAAGATAATATCCAGGATAAAGTGCGCATCAACACAACTCAATTTGAAGCTGGAAAATTACAGGAAGAAATGAACACTTGCGTTGATCAGTGTTGTGATACACATTGTGAACTCTTACCTAAATTGTTTGAAAGAATGCATGAGACTTTACTTCATCTAAAACATGCTCCATCTACCTAATAGCACATTATAACATTTTAGAAAATAAATTATAATGTTCTTGTATGGAGTCATGTACTTTTTATTACTTTGCAAATAATGCTGCAAGAGTGCAGTGGCATAGCAAGAGGCTTAACATTGGAGAGGCAAACAGAAGATATGAGTTTCTTTCACACATCATAGCCCCCTCTCAACATTTGACTGAATTTAATTGTTTTTGGAGGGTGCTCTTCTGCACATTGGGGTAGGCAGAGCCCCCATCTCTTTGTTGCCCCACTGGAACCACGATACAGCTTAAAGCATACAAAAATTGCTACCAGCATGGCGACATAGGTCAAGTGCATTTGATACAAAAGATAATCAGCCAACTGCCTCATTATGGATTGTTTCTAATGCGTTCGACCCGTGCAAAATTCGACTTTTGAAATAGACCTTACATTGCTAGGGCTCCCTGTTCGTTGTTAATTGAATACATTTTTGCAGCGCTAATGGCCGATAAGAAATTAATTAGGTGCAATTACAATATCGAAAACGGGGTCAAACGGCAATAAACAATTTCCCACAAGGGAATAAAAGAAATACTTTGTCCTATAAACTATTCAATTAAGTGTTGTTTGGTATTTAAAACAAGTTCTGGGAACGCGAGGGCGGTCCCGTGCATGTAAATTTCAATTAGCTCGCGATACACGTGTTTTTAAAGTGTTCGTGACAGGAATGGAAGAAGCGATCAGCAAATCATTGTCGCTCGGGGAACAACATTCTCCTACAGAATGGACGAATGCACTTTCAAATAATATGAGCAGGTGTGTAGCAATGGTAGTCGCTTTGAACAAAGTTTGCAACATGGTAGTGTTTATACTTGTGGGATTTCGAGTCCCATGTAATGTTAACAATGTCCTGTGGGATCAGTTCTGTACTTCTTTTTGTCCCGTTCTCCGAAACCAGCATGTTTTTACTTTGTCTTGCAGCCCCAATGGACTGGCTCGAATTGAATTCCAAAATCAACCACCGACGAATCTTCGCAAAAGCAATTTCTTTTGCTTCGTTCTCGCACTTTACGACTTTGCTGATCATGCAATATTCGTTGAAGCAGCAAAGTTCGTTGATTTTATGAAACAGGTTACTTATTTGACGCGATCTTTGTTCTTTCAAAGCGATTGTTTAGCTGCATTTTCAGCAGCCCTCATTGAGCTAATATTGCAGGAATCGTGCGTAAACAAACATTGTATATTTGAATTCTTGGTAGGACCAAACGAGCTGCAATGGTCTTCGCTATCGACTTGGTCTTTTATTCAGCACAGGTTTAATGTTTTTACTAGGTTCCCATAAAGCTTGTGGCGTGTTTAGCTTGCATTTAAAGTACTTATGCATTCAAATACTTCCCTAGTTTAGCATGCTTTGATCAGCTTCTAATTCATGTTAATTTGCGACGTTTTTGCTAGGTTTCAGATGTGAACAGTTTCTGGATGTGAGGCTTGTTGATTCCGTGTCAAAAGAAGTACGTACGTCTTGTACACAGTGATTATTTCAAAAGTCCTAATGATCAACGTTGGTCTTGACAATGTCGGTATTTAAACACATGATCTAGTCTTTGCAGCACCTTTTTACTGTCAAAAAACGCTTGCGTGTTTGCAGATAGTGATGTACGAAGGACAAGACAAAAATCCTGAACTGAGAAAAGTTCTTTTGACACACGAAGTTTTGTGTAGGTATGAGTGAGCCTTTCTCGTACATATAGAAAACTTGAGCCCTGATTGCTAAGGTCTCATTTGAAACTTGTCTTCTTTTACTTCCCTAATCGTTCACAGTCGTTGTTGTGAAAATAAGTCTTGTGGCAACAAAAATGAAACTCCCTGTGATCCAGTTATTGATAGCAGGTACGTCACCCAGGGTAGTTGATAAGTGGAGCGTAATTTCTTTCGAAATACGAATTTCGAATTTCCTGCGCAATTTCTTTCGATGCGCAACTTCTTTCGTGCGCAATTTCTTTTAATACGAAATTTCGAATTTCGTGCGCAATTTCTTTTGTCGTAAAGCAATTTTTCTCTTGCAGAAGTCTACTTTTCCAAACATTGTAATAAATTTACTCCGATCATTTTCACTTAAAGATAGAAACGTTTTTGCAAACGGAACAGTAACAGTTTTGCCCTTTTCTAGATCTGGTTCTGTGGCGAAATTAAAGTTTTTCATGAAATGTAATCAGAATTGTCTCAAGTCCGCAGGCAATCCCAAAGCAACACGACGTTTTCAAGTAATGATCTCTTGTGATACTATATGTCTTGGGTACTCGGAGAATATTTTCGTGCATAATAACTCCAAGCACGGGAGACCGAGAAAATCTACTTTGATTGAAGACCCACTTGTTAAAATGGAAGGTACAGTATAAAGTATAGAATGTGATGGACTTAATACAAAAAGGAATAGTTATACACAAACTCACGCTATCTATTAACCCTGGTTTCTACGACAACATAAAATCGATCGCACAGGAAAAGGTACGATGGAGGGGTTAAGATACCCCTATTTCGTGCAGCGTTGTTTTCATTACAATATTTCGAAGACTTCTGTCAACTTATTTGTGCATTTTCTTCGGATTTGGTACGGACTATACTTCAGTGCAAAAGATTGTAGAATTTAATTTTAACTAGACGCACACAGGAATCTTTGAGAATCTGTACGAAAGACCGAGCTACCCATACTCGTTAAACGAGATCCGGCGGAGAATCTCAAACACTCTGATGTCTCTCAACACTCTGAGTATTCAATGAACTGTTATTTCTCGACTTTTGAGAAAGATTATTAGTCAGTCTTTACGAGTACTACCTTGCCTTCTTTTGTAGTTATTCCTATAATTCGAGCTATCTGTCCCAGTGAAGGTTGGACTTCTGGTGGAACCAACGTTCTGGTTATAGGTGAAGATTTCTTCGATGGATTGCAAGTTGTCTTTGGTTCTGTCATCGTCTGGAGTAAGGTACAGTCACAGGGGCGGATTAGCCCACCGGGCTACCGGGCGATGCCCCGGTGGGCCCCCACTTTTGTACAATAGGGGGGCCCTGGCTA
>JAOBYK010478900.1:0-13638 GCA_025434845.1 Phenganax subtilis | reverse complement strand
TTATTTGAGGGCGGCGTTTATTGCAAATTTGGTAACAACTGTCAATTTATTATTTAACTAACAGCTGAAAAACAGGGAAATACTGGGTCTTTCACTGCTTAGGTATGACTGCTTCGAATTGCCGCTGCATGGACGAAAAAAAGTGCGGCGTTTATTCGAGGGCGGCGTTTAATAATGTTTTTGTTTCTCCCTGCGGTGTTTATTCGAGGGAGGCGTTTATTCGAATAAATACGGTATACATCATTTCTACTTCTGAAGCTCGTCATATATTTTGTATTTTTCAGGCGTTGGTGTTGATAATGATAAAATTTTAGTACTTGGAGCTACAAATCTACCGTGGGTTTTAGATTCTGCCATACGTCGAAGGTCAGATTGGATTATTTTTTGAATTTTGTACTTCGCTGCATATAATGAGCCTCACGTTGATGTAAGTGCAGTGCTGGTGCCAAGGATTGTACACAATTTTAATACTTGAGTCATTTGAAGAAACACTGAAATTTATCTTTTGCAATATATTTTTTCATTGCAACTCTTTAAAAGACATACTGTTTAGTAAACTTGTACAATTTTCCTCGATGTAGGTATATGGTATAACCCAAACATAAATATCCCCCATATTTGACCTTGATATAAAAGGTACTTACTTTAGGTTAATGACAATGCAGTTTTCGCTCTGAAAGAAGAAAATATGAATTGACTATCTTCAGTATTATTTCTGCAGTATGGTATAAACTTATACTTTTTGGGCAGATTTGAGAAGCGAATCTATATTCCACTGCCAGAGTTGTCAGCCCGAGTGAAGATGTTTGAATTGCATATTGGGAAGAGTGGACACTGCTTAGGTGCCAACGATTTTAAGGAATTAGCTAGACGAACCGAGGGGTAAGTTGTTTATTCATAAAACTTTGTCGCAATTGTATGGTGATTTTAATAAAAATTTCTCTCGCAGATATTCTGGTGCAGATATTGGAATCGTTTGTCGTGATGCTTTAATGCAACCCGTCCGGAAAGTTCAACAAGCAACGCATTTTAAGAGAGTATGCAGCATACTGTACTTTTGTAAATTCCATGAATTTGACCTAAAAAACCTGAAGAATTTATTGTTTAGCGCTATTGTAGAGAAAATTTTTGTAGTATTTAAGTTTTTCTCTGGAGACTGTTAATCATGGAAGGTAAAGCGTTTCACGAAAAGATCGCAGTAGTAATTCATTGTTGTGGTTGTTATTAGGTACAAGGACCCGCTATTGGTGATCCAAACACAATCGTCAACGATTTACTAACACCATGTTCTCCTGGTAGAGTAATATTTATCTTTTCCTTTTGAATCAGAATTAGATTGCCCTAAAGCCCATTTTCCACTAGGCGGAATTTTGCGTTCGGAAATTAAATGTACCAAACCGATTGGCTAGCAGTAGAAAGCGAACCAATCACGTTGCTAAATTTATTTTCCGCACAAAAAACTTCCTCGTAGTGGAAAACGGGCTTAATTCGAGAAAAGCGATACACGAGTTATAAATTAAAATGGAAGGAAAGCTTGCCTCTGAAATATTGAAATTAGCTAGTAAAGTTAATAAATATCTATGCAATAAAGTTACATTGCCCCACATTTTTCCTGTAGAGTAGTTTTATGTATTTTTGTCTTTTCCATTCCAGGTGATGCTGGAGCTACCCCAATGAGTTGGATGGATGTTCCTGGGGACAAACTTCTTGAGCCAAAAGTCGATATGGTAAATTCGTCTACATTAAGGAAATTGTAGCTTCATTATACCATTTATACCATTGTCTTCAGTGAGCTTAAATTTGCATAAACATACACAGAGACCATAGCCAAGTCTGCAAGCAATATCTTTGATCAAGTCCTTAGTATAGTTTAAAAATGAATTACATTTGTCAAAGTCTCGAAGTTCAACAAAAATATAGACATCCTCTATAATGCCAATGAAAACTCGTACTGTATTTTCTTTTTGTAGGGTGACATGTGTCGTTCTCTGGCAACTACTCGACCGACAGTAAATCAAGAGGACTTAAAAAAATACGAAAAATTCACGGAAGATTTTGGTCAGGAAGGGTAGTAGTATCGAAAATCCGAAGACTAAAATCTTGTAATTCTTTGCAATAAACACGCGAGGCAAAGTTGTCTCGAAGAAAATGTTATTTCGAAATGTAGAAAATCAACTTGTAAATGTAAAAAGCACGAAACAAATACTTTGATCTTACGTCTGTAAAAGAACCAACCGAAAATTGTTTGAGGCAGTTATGCGCTCTGTGTGGAAGCCATTCTGTTTAGACCAGGATACATGCTATTTTCTGGAAAGCATAATATGCGTTGACAATCACAAAATGGCGCCTATTGAAAGAATGGCCAAGAACTAGTTTGTTTCATGTAATAATGGAATATATAGATTGTAAAGTTTGTATGAAGTGTTAAATAAACGTGTTACGCATTTCGCATCTGATATGTGTTTTGATTTTACTGTAAAAATAATTAAGTAAGTGGGCTCTTTTTTGTCAAATACTTAGTTACACCATACTCAAAGCATGTGCAATTGAATTGCTCTCACGTACATAAAGTTTAAGTGGAATTACAACACATTTAAATACTTAGTTAAACCTCTGATTTCCGCGTATATTCTAAGGCGTGCAAGTATGTTGTAAGTTACGCCATTTATTCCGTTCATTTTGAAATCATTGGTGTTTCTTGCAATCTGATTGGCTCTTAGCAGGGTGATTTCAGCACAAATCGCACTCCATAGCAGGGTGATTTCAATTTTCTTGCTGATGCGAGAGTTGAAATCACACTCTGTGTAACAGCCAATCAGATTCAGGTATACCACTCAACTAGCCAATCAATCAAATTCTTTAAAATCAAATTCTTTAAAATCAAACTCTTTTAAATCAAATTCTTTTAAAAACAAAAAAGCTAGATTTTCAACAAAATATTGCTCAATTTCGTGTGCATTATGATCAAATATTGCGTATTCAGAACAAACACCTTTAATACAGTAGTTCTCTTTGAACAAAACTTGAAGTCTTCGTGTATGGAGCACAGTATATGATTTCAAAATAGTTTGTATTGTTGTCTCATTATTCTTTTTAATATATATTTTTGAAACACAAATTGAAGTCTTGATTTACTGAGTATGATTTCAAAATATATGCAGTGGTAATTCCACTTCGTGTCGTGCTATTTTTTTCTGAAATCAAACTTGTGATTACAAATCGCACTCCTGCTGCGCGGTCGTGCGATTTTGTAATCACGCATTCGATTTCAGACCAAATACCACACTGCTCTCAGTGCTTTTACCGTTATTAATCAACTTTTGCGTAAATTAATAAGGCGTATAGTTAAGTATATAGCTACATCACCAAACGATTTTTACGTCAACTGCATGCATAAGGCTGTAGTCAAGAACTTCGCTACATCGCTAAACGATTTCTGCGTAAAATGTTAAGGCGTGTAGTTAAGTGCGTAGCTACAACACAACAGATTTTGGGTAAATTGTTGAAACATGTACTTAAGTAATTAGTTACACCTCTATATGATACCTGCAGATAATGTTAAGGTCCACAAATGATCGAAACCACTAAAGGAGCCGAATGTTGCTTATCACTTTACCTTAATTGAATTTAGAGTGTTTCAGTATTTCTTCCGTTTCTTCGTATTACTTGGAAAAATACATGGAAGAAAACGAAGGGCAGGAAATGGGCAATAACGTCGAAAGACCATGATAAAACATTGACAAGGAGTCAAAAGAAACAGGAGGAAAACATTGAAAAGGACAGAAAAATAGAAAAACACTCAGGAAGAAACGGGCAAAGAGAAAAAATGGAAACTTGGTACGCAATGGACAAAAGAACAATGAGAAGCATTGCAGGAAAAAAAATAGTGAAAAGTAGAAAATGGACAAAAAAATTGAAAAGAACGTAAATAACATTGCAAAAAAGGAAACATGAAAGAACATTGTAATGAAAGACGGAAGAAATGGAGGGAAAATACTGGAAAGAACAGAGAAAGGACATGAGAAAACATTGTACAGAAAAATGAAAGAATATCGGCCTCATTTGGAATCCCCTGCATATAAAGAAATATGCTATTAACGGAGAACTTTGAGTGTCATAAACTCCCTGTACTTATTACTGAAACTTTGCCACCAAATCTTTTTACTTCAAAAACCATCCACAAATGATCGAAAAGAAAGGCAAGTACACTACAATGTAAACTCTAAGCCTTTTAAACCCACGAGATAAGTATTCGCATAAAACAAATTACAATTCCTCCTAAAATAATTCAAATATTATAACTGTGTGCACTTTCTGACCTCGATGTAAGGAACTCATTGAGTCAGCATAACACAGTTTATATTTCACCAAAGGGGCGCTTCAATGCATGCTGTGTCAGACATGTTCAAGGGCACAATAAGTCATTCACTCATGTGTTTTCTCATGCTACATGTGCGAGGCATTGTAACTCACGTCATCACCTTATTTCGAATCTCATGATAGCCATGTGAAGTCATGCAGGAAAGTTACGAGTCACGATGCTTTCTACAAATACGCTGCTTCCTACAAGTTCGGAATAACGTACAACGGATGCGAAGGACCGACAAAGAACGAACGGAAACATAATTTTTCCAAATGCCATCTATATTTACTATTACATTAGAGCTATTTAATAACCACTTCAATATAATGAAATGTGAGAACTGAATAGTTCCTAATGAAAAATGGAAAGTCAAAAAAATATGGAAGGAAGAAACTTTGCTAAAAAAACCCCAACTACACAAATGTCCAGGGCATTTAAATACGAACCAAATATTTGATAAAATACACAAGTTCAGCACAACAGTGCAACTCTCCTCCCAGACATGTCAATGCATTCTACAAGCACCTAAAATAACTTTTCATTCATTTCAATGCACACTTGAATTGTTCGCATGGGTTCATTCTAATGGCCGCGCCCCTTCCCGACAGAAGTAGACCTCTCCATACTTCGAGCTTGATCACAGGAGGTGCTAACAGACGCCTCATTCAAATTATATTCACGCCACGGGTAAATGAAGGATAAAGAGGCCAATAACTGTGAAAATATTTGCTCACGTCATTGTTGCCAGGGTGATGGCTTCAAGAGCAAATACTTTAGATTGTGGTGCACCACCACTTGTGCAACGAGACCTAATGATATATTGCGTAAATAATATTACAAAGTATTGCCTATGTTCACACTAGATATCAAAACGTTCAAAAATAAGTGACAAAACTGATTTAATAAAATGAAAGAATATTGCAAGAGCACAAATTCTAAAAATGCTTAGATTTTATCTCAGCGAGGCATAGTTTCCACTAAGACCCCCAGTGTAAGCTCTGTCATTAAGTAATTTCACACAACATCTTTTTGTGACCTTTTGACAGCGCACTTGTATTGTCCATCTCTTTTGCGCTACACCGTGCAAGTACTATTTGCTCTCCTGTGCGCGCAGCGAGATACGCATATTAACATGCAATGCGCCATTGGTGGCACAAAATTCCGCACCTGCATGCAGCGGCCTCCAGCGATCATGTTTACTAACGACGCAGCGATTTGACTGCGCAACTAAAGCCGACCCCTGAGTAACAATGTTGGACCTAATTGGTGCCATAGTAAACAAGTAATGATCTCGCAGGTAGGTCAAAGCTTGCCAGCACGATGATCGATAAAAACACTCTGTGAATAAAATGTTTCGGCGTCGATGTTTACGCTACGCAAACGAGCGATTTCCTCCACGCACTTCAACGAAAACAAGCGAGACGCACAGGCTGCGCAGCTACTCTTCCACTCATAGACACGACAATTTGTTTGTAAAACGATGGTATAATCGTACGAAATTTGACCAATGTTCTACCCTCGCCAATTAGATCATTTTGTTAGCCCTTTAGAGGAGCTGTCGGTGAGGCGAGTGCCGAAAAAGACAGTTTGATATATGAATCGCTCAAACTACATTGTATTAGAAGTTACAAGGTCACCTCCGAATCACGTCAATCAACCATCTCTATTCAAACACAGTCATTTTAAATTAATGAACAATCGAGTCGGTAGGAAAAATACAGAGTGCTTCAAACATGATTTATTTGGTAAAAAATTTCTTTTACTTCTAAGAACTGAAACTACTTTTCTGGTTTATTTTTCAGGTTGACTTTTGTGCCCGAGTCAGCAATATATTAAGGCTATACATTCGAAACAGGATGCACTAAATTACTCAAAACGCGCATTGCATAGTCATTGTCGAATTAACCAACCTATTATACCAACTGATTGATTATCAATAGCTTTAACATACCGAGCAGTAATCCCGCTTTAAAAATACCGGCTACTTCTTATGTTGCCGAAGCTAAAGCTCAAGCTACAGGAGGAGGGTTAATACTTTTATAGGAGGAGGGAGGTATATCTATTAAAAATGTGTAAGGCCTAGGTCAAACATTGTACTTCTCATGTGCCGAACTTACTGCAAATGACCTAAAGTCTGTCTCAGTTCATTTGCATTACGTTCGGCACATGAAAAGGGCGACGTTTGACCTAGGCCTAAAGTATTTCTTAGGCGCTGAAAAAATTGACATGCGAACCATGATTCTTTGGTAAATTTCAGTCAACAAAGCAACAGGTTTTAAACAATATTTAAGGCGCAAAAGATGTGTAGCCTTCGAAAAATGATCAAAATCCAAACACCTATGGCAAAGTTGCTGACAAACGTAAAAACAGTAAACACGTGAGCTGCAGTGAATAGCAATGTTTTTTTGTTTTTCTCAAAATTTCCCCTCCAACGTTTTAGACAGAAATTACATTTTATCTTCCATGATTGTGAAATATAACAAGTAGATTTGATCAAAACTAGAAGTGTTAAAATTTTTTGATGCAATTTATCGAGGTTGAAAAAAACTCACTGTCACTGAATTGGGCGTTCATACAATTGGCCCCCGAACAATCGCAGTTGTTGTGTATGGTCGCCATGGAGTCATACAAAACCAAGAAATGAGCAGCAAAATATAATTTCTCAAATAAATGTATAAAAAATGCCAATGAGAAAAAGTCAGTGAATATTCAGCCAAGTTAACACAACAGTGCGAACAAAAAAATGAAACCGGTTCTGGGTAGCGTTAGTCTAATACGAACATTCAAGGAGAGCCACATGCAGGTTCGTATCAAAGAGATGTTCCTCTTATATCATCAGTGTCTTATATCGGTAGGTGAATTACTTTGCTAATTAAACTATTTCAACTGTGACGTTCTAACACTTTGTCAATTCGTTTACAATATTCGCATCGAATTCGAAAACATAGCGTGACAAGAACTTCGAAAAGTAGCGTGACAATGACGCAATTTAGGTGATAATTTTCGCGCAAAACAAAGAAAGGGGTGCACGCGAGAACAAATAACGCGCAAGGTGATTATTATAGGGAGGGATTATATAGGGAAGAAAAACAATTCATTTACAATCTCCTTGGCATGGGCACGACTCAGGTGTCTCTGCCAAAAACCATCGGAAACTTTTAAACTCTTGAGTCGCCTTATGATACAACTAGACTTTGCGCATGTTAGCATTTGCTGCACTTTCGCTTTACAAATCAAAGCAAAACTGTGGCAAAACTTTACCGTGTCAAGGTGGCCACCCAGATATGTAGTACAAATAGCACAGTACACTCACTGGTGTACAATAATCTGGTCTAATTAATTATTTATCACACATATAGAGCGATATTAATCGACTTTTCCGGTCTCGTATCCGTTGGACATGATTACGCGATGTTACGAAATTCTTGGCGTAAAAATCCTGTAACTTCGAGAGCTCGCACACTGAAACTTGTTTTTGTGTGAGCACGCGCAATTTAAGGGTGCCATCCCACAGCAGTGGTATGCAACTCTTTCAAAAATTGAGTACACATACGCAGAAAGGCATTCAAGAGCATTCAAATACTGTCTGCCGTGAATTGGCCGTTTATCCCTTACAAATATGCAAACAAAACAGTCGATACACATCAACAGTAATTTGCTTTCGCTGTTATTGCCTGCTACGTTATTTGTCTTGCACTGAAAGCTGCGACAATAGTTTAATAGCACTAATAGGAAACTGCAGTTGCGTGTTATTAAATAAATATGTAAACTAAGTATATTACATCGACGCGTTGCAAAGCGTATATAAACGGGAAAACTGCTCGCGATATCTCAGAAGGGTCCAAACACAAGGATTTCCGACTCTTAAGATGACTAGCCAGAACCCACGACGACAAAGGAACAAAAATATTTTGTCTTTGGGTGGAACGAGGAAAGACGCCGAAATGTAAACTAGAACACATTAAAATACCCAACAAACACAAATCAAAACAGGCCATTAGCACTCATCATCTTCGAGAATTACACTTAAATTTCCTGCACTCAAATTTGGCTGGTAGACAATAGCTTTCAGCCGTGCGTTTCTTTGCACTTTGTCTCAGTATTGAAGGATTTCATTTTAAGGGCAAGCCGCAAGCCCTGGCGCAATCGATTGTGGCAAACGGCTAAACCCGATATCATTTGTATCCAGTCACACCACATTGTCGGCAATGTTTGTCTTCGACATTTTAAAACAGTGTTTTGCCAAAGGTGCAGGTCCATGAAACTTTTATTAGCTGCTTCGTTCAGCTGAGGAAGCGCGAAGTGAAGGACAAAGCAATTATCTAGCTACGTAAAAAGTTAATGCATGCTCAACTTTATCAGACAAAAAACTGACGGAGCTCAACGAAAATTTTATATCAAGATCATGAAAGCAATCCTGAGCCAGACAAATACGATTTTTAATTCCTAAATAAAAAAGAATTGATTAGGATGCCCAGATTGCAATGATTTGATGAACGCGAGACAGACAGTAGAGTTATTAATTTTAGCTTCTATTACGCGCGTAAACCAAGTAACTTTTATAATTTTGATGACTATATCACAGATAAGATGGGTAGAGATATTCGGAAGGTAGTAAATTTAACTTGTAAATGATGCGCACTGAAGCGTCAACACTATAAGATTTCCCATCTAAGCTTTGAAAACATTCTTCGTAGTAAGGCAAATAAAACTTTACACGTGTCAAATAGGCCGTGGTTTCATTTGCTCAGCTTCGTAGAAATCGAAGTCAAAATATACGCGAATGGGCCCTTGTAGGTGGAGCACGCAGCGTCGAATGCACCCAGATAGGCGGAGAAACAATGTCAAACAATGTCTATTTTTACGCGAGCGCCAGACAATAATAAATGTTAGTCCAGTTAACAACTCATCACCTGCCAATCACAGTGGCGCATTTTCAATAGTCAACTTGTTCAAGGCTTAATTCGATTGGTGGTATAGTCGAAAAACATGTCAGAATGTGTCAGGAATGACCGCGACCCATGTCCGTCGTGCTACACGGCAAGTGATTGAACAAGATATCACAAGTTGACTAAACATCCGTTAACGACGATACGCGCCGTGCGTTCTTCTTCGATATTCCTGCGTGCAGACAAGCGTCTATACGGAACGGTGTTTTTGCCAAGCAAGGCTTTTGAGGAAGTGCAGATCAGCCAACAGTTCTGGCAGGCAGTACAGCGCGGCGGCTCCGTGCAACAGTCAAAGGACAATCTTGTAATTGATTTAGAAAGTGTGGTGCATTTGTGGCTAGAATAATAACAAGTTTATTCGTGAAAACGATACAACAATGGCCGGGCTCACAGCAGCTTTTGGATTTCCCTACGCTGCATCTCAGGTATTTATGCGTCTTCATTGAAATTACACCTTGATATGCTATTGTGTTGTTCCTCAAAGTAACATTTATTGAACTAAACATATCCAAAGTGACCTGGTTTTGATTATTGTGCTTGTATTTTAACGGCGCAATAAAGCCCAAACTTTAAAAGAAAAAGATAATAATTTCAAATACTTCCTTAAGCTTGAATAATGATAAAAGACTCGCGCTTTCAACTTCAGTTTCCATATGAAATAGAC
Source organism: Phenganax subtilis (assembly GCA_025434845.1). Lineage (NCBI taxonomy): Eukaryota > Metazoa > Cnidaria > Anthozoa > Malacalcyonacea > Clavulariidae > Phenganax > Phenganax subtilis. The sequence continues at coordinate 3,662 of JAOBYK010478900.1, read as the reverse complement.
TAAGTCTAATGAAAAGAAGAAAATTACCATGGTTTTATTAAAATGTACCAATTAGATTAGGGTACAAAGTTCGAAAAGAATTTCGCAAATCAAAGGCCAACGCGTTATACTTTACGAAAGAAATCATGCGTTAATCGTATATACTATTAGCTTTACTTCAAAATCTATCCTTTCATATTAAAGGTGGAGATTGATTTAAATGCACCTAGCATATAGTATTTTAATTGGAACACTGTTGACAATACTGTGTGAAAATTTTCACGAAACACTCATTGTCACAAATTATGCGTCATCTTGCAAACCAATGGTTCTTATTGCTGTTAATTGCCTCCAACTATTTCAGTTTCTTATGAACGGGCACAGCACTTGCTGCGACAGTGCATCGGGCCAGCTTACGGCGCCCCGTGTATGTTCTTGTCAATTGGAGCAAGTTTTACAGACGCAACGAAAGATGAACACTTTACCAACACTCAGCCTGTTGCCTCGCACAAGTCCAAGTTTCTCCACTGAGCCGAATATGATGTTCGGGAGCAGAGAGCCGACGAGTGCGGTCGCATTTTCACCTTTGGTAAGTTTTCGATGAACTGTTGGGAATTGCATAACAAGCCCTTTATTTGTAGAAATTCATTCATTATGTTACTCCCCTGGCCTTTATACAATATGTACTCTAGTCGAGTTTCTGCCTCTTGTCCAAATTCCATTTTCATAAATGCTTTTGTCTATACACCACGTCTAATATCTATCAAATGCGCTTGAATTAAAGTAGTACATAGTCTTATACAGATACACACAGCGTTATAAAACTGAGAGTCAACTTATAGTTATTTCTTCTGTCCATAAACACTTGTACGACACCAGTTTTGAAGTCGGTAATGGTGTAAATTGTACACAATTTGACTTTTCAGTATACCATAAAACTTGGCGTCAACCAAAACAAACTTGAGTCAAAGTCCATTAAATTCTCCATTGTACACATTGCAATATATGTCTATGACTATGCAGCGCTGTAGTTAGTCGACGCGGTAGTGGGATAGGCATATACTGCAAACTGTTAAAAATCATCAAACAAGTTATTAATTGTACGTCATATTTTATGGTGTCAACTAAAATTTCCCAGACAGCATGAAGACATCTAAAATTTTTCAAAAAACAAAAGTCTCCTACGAAAATATCTTAACGTGGTTTTAGTCTATTTGTTGCGTATTGAAATGGCAAAAATGAAGAGTTGTCTGGCAAAATATTGCATTACATAAAAAAACGCGCAAACATGATTATAACTACGGGCACAAAATGAAGATGTACCCACGCGTATTCTCCGTTTTCCCATGGTTTTATATTGTATGCAAACTAAAATATGGCTAGCGAAAAGGTATGCACGTAAACGTGATATGTCCCAAAAATTTTACGCGACTCTGTATTATGTAGCTATTTACACTGTTTTGTCGTATATGAGTCTTGATCCATTATCTTTTAGCAGGAAAAAAATGGCGAAAAAAACTTGCCAGTTTTCAAACGTGTTCCTCTATAAAACATTCTGATGTGTAAAATAAGTGTAACTACTAACTTCACATATTATCGCCGCCATGCATGTCTCACTACTACAATTAAAACTCATCAAAAAGTAAATATGCAAAATATATCCTACTATGCTGTTGTTTGCATAGTCTTGGGTAGTTGATTCACTTTATTGTGACTTCTTGTTGACTGGCAATCATTTTATCAAGCTAGCGCAGAGTAACGAAAATATTTTATAGTTGTAATGATTGAGTCATGGAGAAAATCTTGCTGTACATTTTTGCCTTTGTCATTTCTTGTCTTTGTTGTCGAATTACATTTTATAATTATCTATAGCATATCAAAACAAAATGTACAACATTATATATCACCATGGAAAAAAGGTCGACAAATCGGACAAAAAAGTAAACTAAATCATAAAAATATATAATGAATTGCCTCCAGCCAAATTTTCACACATTCTTGCCGATAATTATCTCATTATTTTGTCTATATATATCTTATTTTACAAAAGAACAAACTATATTTAAACCACGAATTAAAAACTATGAAGTGTAATTGTTTAGTAACATATATTTCTGCCAGAATTTTTACATCGTTGCAAATTGTGTTAAATGTTCATGCAGGCTTTTATTTTAAAGACAAAATGACTAGCATATAAACTTGTGTAAATAAACTTTCAGAAAATATTGTATGTTTGTACGAAACTTCTATTGTATAAATTTCATAACTTGTACATTTTGAAAACGAACAGTTTCTCAATGCACTAATTTTTTAATCTTGTATTTTTATCTCATCGTAAACTAACTGAAACGGGCTATATACTGGACTAGATCATTTGATTGGAAACTTAACCAGCCTTATTGTTAAACCGTGAGGCACCGTTTTCTATCAAAATGTCAAATAATTTTGTACAAACTTTACTTTCCCGCAGAAATTTCTTACATAGATAGTTTGACAGGATTTTACCCACCTATGATCACCAACAATGACTTTAGTAGGGCAAATGAATTGCAACGCAGCGCATATATATATGAAAACCATGCTATTTTAGCAAGTAAATATATATTTAGCGAACTTAAAGCCTGTTTTTTCGTAAAGAGTCGTCTGATTTTGAGGAGTTTAGTCATTCAAGTCGTAGAGAGCTACTTGAAGCTAAGACTTCCCCCCAACAAAAAGCGCTCTGTCATGTCTATATGATCACAAGAGGTCGTCCTAGATTCAATACACTAATGTCCTAAGAGTCTTCTAGAAGCTTTCAATATATTATGCGATTTTTTATTTTATAACATAGCTGAGACAATGTGATGTTAAAGATGCAGGTTGGTTTGTCAACCCAGCAAGATACGAACATCAAAATTTCGCGGAACGTGGAGGCTACGTTGCTTGTCATTCATATGGCGATAGGTAAGAATCTATCTTCTGTATACAGTTTGAAGAATGAGAGATTTAAATCTATTTATATTACACTATTATACATGCAGCATTCTCATTTAATATAAATTTTATACAACTCATATCTATGCTATATATATGCATACACTTATATCAATGAACTGGAAACTTGGCCAAAGACACGGTCCAATTTTTTTATCGTTTTGTGCAAACTTATGTCGCGCAAAGTTGATCAATTCACTTGTGCACCGTGAAGTATTTTGATCAAACAATCGAAGCTCGTTGAAAACAAAGTTCCAAGTTTCCAACTGAAGCTTCCACGCAATGTCTCCAACGGACTATGATCAGTTTATACAGAAATTAACTTTCAATTTGCATTACTGCAGCGGTGTGCCATGTATAATTAAGGTCCTCTCTGTTTTGTTACATTCATTAGTCTAAACGCCAGACAACTTAACTCGCCAAGAACAATACTCTTGTCTTAATTAATAGTGGTCTGACAACGTCTCCAATTGTCAACCCATCAGTGCACGCCTTGTAGCATCAGACGAATTTATTCAATCGAAGGAAGCTCCTTGCTTGTATTAATGGGCTTATTTCATGAAATTCTGAGTTACATTTTCTTTATAATTATTCGCATGCAGCGGTGGAAAGCATTTTGAAAAGCGTCTAAGAACGAATAGATATACAATAGCGACTTTGTCGCGGTGATAGGCTTAAATACAGTACCTATATAGAGACAATATATATAT
>JAOBYK010478789.1:0-13640 GCA_025434845.1 Phenganax subtilis | reverse complement strand
TCATTTATATGATGTTCAGTAACAACAAAATATTCAGACTAGAAATATGCTTAGCTCCAGCTTGTTTGGGGCAGACAAACAAACTGGCTGGCAGACATACAGACAGACTAGGAGGTAGACAAATTCACAAGCAGACTGGCTAGCCAATAGACAGACCGGTTGGTAGCAGGCAGGCAAACGAACGGACTGCTTTGCAGATGGACTGGCAGACAGACAGGTAGCCAGACAAACAGACTGGCAAATAGACCAACTGGCTGGTAGGCAGGCAGACTGACAGAGAGACAGACTGGCAGTCAGAGAGGGAGACAAACAGACTCTGGTAGGCAGGCCAACAGACTCACAGGCAAACAGAACAGACTGGCAGACGGACAGACAAACAAACGGAGAACAAATGAAGAAGCCTGTAAGCAAGCAAATTTTAAGTGATAAACCCAATCAACCAGTAAAAGAAACAAACAATGAACCAGCTAGGAAATAAACAAACTGGAGGAGATGCCAAGAAAGTGACCAGGAAAACAGACACACAAGCATACAGACAGAAAACAGCCTGTGAAGAAAAAGTGGCAGAATTTAATCAACTTTTTCATTTCTAGTATGTATTATTCGTTTAGGTTTAAATTTAATGAGTCAATTCAACTTGGAAAATGTGACGACGTTTGACTATAAAGGAAGTACAAAGAAGGTTTGTGGAATGTAAATAATGTAGTATACTTCATGTTGCACTGGCTTGAAAATGGATATGACTTATAGTATTATTATCAGAATAAAAAATAAATAAGTACTCAAACGCAAATAATTGTGAAAATAACTTGTTTCTGTTTTTTCAGGAGAAAGGAAATTCGAAGAAGGATGTGACAAATAGGTGAGTTGAAAGAACTATAAACACTGTTTTCCTCGTTTTTGAAATTCTCTTTTTTATTATATTCTAATGTGATCACTTTTTTTCCTACATATTATTTCAGTGAAATTGTTGACTATGTTTTATACACGAAATTCTGGTCCTTACAAGATTTCTTTCGGAGTCCGACGCAGTGTTATCATGAGTTGCACTGGAAAAAATTTGTAGATGTAAGAAGAAAATGTTAAAAAGTTTTTAAAATGTTCATATCAGCTTCACTATTTTATTGTTGAGATATCTTGTACAAGAAAATCTCACAATGTTTTTAGAATGCCTCGGCTGTTCTAGCAGCGTTTAGTAGTCATAAATTGGAACACGTTTCGAAGAGACGGAAGCACAATGAGAACAAAGATATTGTTATGAGGTAATTACGGTAAATTTAATGCCTGCTGCATAATTTTTTGTTCTATTCAACTTTGCCTTGGTAAGATAATTCACAAACTCGACTACCGTATTTATTCGAATAAACGCCTCCCTCGAACAAACGCCGCCCTCGAATAAACGCCGCACTTTTTTCATCCATGCGGCGGCAATTCGAAGCAGTCATACCTAAGCAGTGAAAGACCCAGTATTGCCCTGTTGTTCAGCTGTTAGTTAAATAATAAATTGACAGTTGTTTACAAATTTGCAATAAACGCCGCCCTCAAATAAACGCCGCACCTGAAACGTCAAAATTTAATAAACGCGGCGGTGTTTATTCGAATAATTACGGGTATACAAGCACAAATAGCTTATGGTACAAATAGGGTATGGTAACTCATGCACGATATTGTCGGATTCATTGTTGCAGCACTGACCAAAGAAGGATTTTCAAAAGGCGCAACTGAGTTGTTCTCTTCATTAATCATCGACAGTGTTGTTGGCAATGATTGTTTTACTTGCATGTGTTGTGTTTTTTTAGTGATGGTACAGATGAACACAAGTATTTTGCAAAATTTTTAACGAGTGAAAAGGTGAGCTGTTAGTGAAAGTTGGAGATTAGTTCATGGTATCGGGAGGCATCTTGTATAAAACAAGCAAAGATATTGGTTAAAACAATGAATTGTTTAATGGAGTTTTCTTTAAAATTCTAGCTACTGAATTTGCAGCTGAACGACTCAAACTTCAGACGAACTGTAAGTAAAGATAGTGATAGAGTCTTGGTCAAATGACAATGAGAGTTGACCAGAGTTGTTGCGGCAAAACTTCCATTATATGTTTTCAATGGTTTAACTAAATTGTGAAGAATATGAACAAATATTGACCGTATGCAAACACTAACAAATTTATCCTAAGCCTGGAATACCTTTAGCATTATTTTCATTGACAGCTCTCATCATCTCTCATTCTCGTTTGATCAAGGCTTAAGTTGCAACCTTCTAATGCAATGAAATCGAGTCTATACTGTGCCTGTGTTTATGACGAGTTTTTTTCATTATTGTTGTAGATTTTGGTGCAATTACTCATATTGTTTCAGTATCTTACTGGAGAGGTGAAATTTAAGAGGTATTTGAGCCACTTGGATGTCCTTGTCACAGATTAAAGACTGTACGGATGTCCGACTTAGGCGTGAAGCCTATGATTTTGGCGTTAGTCAATCCTTTTCTATTTCTGCCATGTTACTAGCAAGTACCCTAAACAGATACCGTCACCCCCCGGACGCCATGTTGAAAATCATGTGTTTGGGGGGGGGCTGAATGATATTTTTAGGCACTTGCTAGCTACGTATATGGCGGCCATGAAAACCCACTTACGTGATTGGGGGGAGTCGAATATCTGTACCGTCTTTAATCTGTGCCCTGACAGTAAGCGAGTTGATTGACTTTTCCTTTCAAACAGGCGTTTGACATGTTTTATTTTTCTGTCTAGTGCAAGTCAAAAGTTGAAAGAAAAGCAAAATGCGTATGTTAAAGACACAACTTCAAAAGTTTACGAGGTAATTGCAAAACTTACCTGTGAAATAAGCGTATATAGTTTGGGCTTAAAAAATAAACTGCAAAAAAACTCAAATCTGTTGCGATATGTGAGGGGGAGACAGAGGGTTATGTCATTAGCTATATTGCCCCTCAAGCAAAAGACCCTGATAATGCCATTCCTTAATTAGAACACCGGAATTATTTTGTGTTTAGTTGCTCAAAGAAACGCCGCCCGATGGAGAAAATTTTGCAAAATATGTCGAGGTATTCAAGATAATAGCAATTGTTTTCCTGATAACTTGATCATATTAAGCGTGATCATATTTTCTGCATAGCATGTATGTAGTAAGGTTCTTTGCCTGTGTAAATTCCACATTTGGTTAATGAGTGTTATTGGATGCAGATTTCGGAAAGATTTGACACTTTTGTATTTCAAGGGAGCGTTGAATAGGGAAGAAAACTGGATCTCGTGGAAGAACGCCAGCTGTCCAAGTTTTATCAAAGAAAGGTTAGAAATACAATAAATCTGATGCAACCATCCTTCTAAGATCCTGTTCATATGGGCCAAAGTTATCCCGGTTGGCGAGGAAACATTTCGACCAGCCAAGTAGTTTGGTTCTGTTCATAAGGCGAAACGTTATCCCGCTTGCCGGGGGAAGTTTTCGGCTGTGACGTCTACGCCCGCCATTTTGTTAAATTACATGTTTAAAAGTTGCTGACTAAACAGAAAATTATCCCGGTAGGCGGGAAATTTGCGTTCATATGGGGAGAATTTTATTCCGCTAACCGAGATCTCGGTACGCGGGAAACTTTTCGTCTCATATGAACGCAATCTAATTTTCGTACTATTTGTTAATAAGGCGAGATCTTGCTTGCAAATTTGCCGAAAAGTTTCCTCGCTAACCGCGATAACTTTGGCCCATATGAACAGTCGCTAAGATTCCAAGAGAGAAGTGGTTTTCGCCAGGGCGAATAAAATTTGGATTGCAAACAAGGAAAATCGTTTGTTAAGTTCATTTAAGATGGCGCCCATGACGTGGGGATTAGCCATGTAGCTCTTCTTATCAAATTGCTTCTTACTCTAGAGAGGTCGTCAATGAAGAGTCCACGAAAACGTAAGTATATATATGGATAATCCGTAGAAATTTCAAATTGTGGCTTTATTACGCGTAAGTGTCATAAAAGAAGCTAATGTAAGGTTTTGTGGAAACACCACGTAAATTTATGCAAAGCTTTGGGGCATCAGTGCAAAGGCTTTGCACTGATGACGGTCCAGGCTTAAGGCCAGTTCACATGGGCAATTTTTGCTGCGATTTTTCTCATTTTAGTGTATGTGATCGAGTAGGTTGACTGGCGAGTGCATTAGCAACATTGTTGGGCCAAGTATACTAGCCAGTTATCCACTCTATCACATCGTTCAACACGAGAAAAATCGAATCGAAAATCGTCCGTGCGAACTGGCCTTTACGAACCGAAGGCATTGTATAAATAAATTTACGTGATGTTTCCACAAGACCTTATAATGTATTTAATTACCATGCAAACATTCAAAGAACTTATCAAAAAAGTAGTTTTTCTTTTAATATGGGAAAAATGACATCGATTTTTTATTCATCTTTGAAAAAATTCAGGTCAAGGAAACGCAAAACAAAAGAAAATCTTCCAAATTTGTCTTCATCTAAAATAGATATGGGAAGGTAAGCTGGAATGAATTATGGACAATTATAGAGCGACAGAGAAGCATTTGTCGCGAATGGCTACATCAAGCAAACTAAATCAGACGACGTGAAGCAAGCTGTATTCAGAAATAATTGGGGCTAGTGCAGTTTAGCGGACACCTCACCGCTCTGATCATCCAAAAAATATATTGCATTAAGAACGCTGAGCCCGCAAACCCATCCTAACCCTAACGTGGGGCCGGTTGTATAGAACTGTCGTTAAAGTTACCTATTCAAGATTTAACTAATTTTTAACAACAAAATCGTAGTGAAGAGGTACTTAAAAGTTTTATACAACCTGCCCCTGGTGTATGCTAAACTGCACTCTAGCGAAGCATTTCAAAAACTACCTAAAGTTCATACTTTTCAAGCTGAAACAGTTATGAAAATAGTTCATATTCGTCTTGACGATAACTAAAACTTCCGGAGATAACTGCTCAAATATGTGTTTCATTTAATGTTTCTAGCCTATGACTGTAATATCTTGTTTTTTACTCGCTTTTCAGCACCGAGTTAACGCGTCTATGGAATCTATGTCCAGACAATATGATGGCGTGTAAATCGAACAAGAGGTTGGTAACTAATTTTGTCTTTTTTCGTTACTGAACTCGAAACGACACTGGATTGAGTTTCTGTCCGTTTGCTCAGTATTAAACCTGTTTTCCACTGCGCGAGTTGCTTCAAGCGAAAAATAAATCGAGGAATGTGATTGGCTTGCAAAATATTTTGTCGCGAAAACTCTTAAGCGAACCAATCACGTTGCTAGATTTATTTTTTGTTCGAACAAATTCGCCCAGTGGAAAACGGGCGTTATGACTGTGCCTACTCTTTGGGCGTAGAAAATCTATGGTACAATTTTGTAGTTTTATCTTTCCTAGAAATTTTCTTCCTGATTTAAAAGAGTTTTTTGAGGAAGCCATTGATCAAGCAGACCCAGAAAGTCAAATTGAAGACCAGTACAAGTAGGAAAATATATAATAATCATTAGTAAGCTATGCACGTAGATTGATAAGTTGAAGTTAAATCATTTTGTTTCACTTTTTAGTATATATCCAGTGTATTATATAGATCAGCAAGATACATGTTCAATGTGTTATACAGATCAGAGTGTTACATAGATCAGTGTACCGTATATCCAGCGTAGTTAAGCCTGTTTTCCACTAGGCGGAATATTTGTGTGCGGAAAATAAATCTAGCAACGCGATTGGCTTGCTTCACGACCAAATACATTGCTAGCCAATCAGTTTGGCAGATTTATTTTCCGCATGGAAAATTCCGCCTAGAGGAAAAGAGGCTTTATGGTAGCATGAAGGTCAGTCAGCTTTCCATCCACAGTTGACAATTTTCTTTTTCAGAGTGGTAAATGATCCAAAATTCGGCTGGAGAGGTATAATAGCAAAGCTGCATCGCAGCATTTGAGTATCATAATTATTATCATACCTGTACTTTTTGCACACAATAGTAAATCAAACAGTAGTTTTCCTGTAGTATTTTTTCAGCAATAGTCTCGTACTTTTTGGGATACCCAAGAAGTAGCTATAAATCTTGTTAATATTTCTTTCAGCTTTACGACTGTTGTCTAGACGAAGTCAGCATTTCTTTCAATCTAGTTCCAATCCCTTTAAAACATTACCGCAATATTTGGATTTAGCCATCCAACAACTTGGCCAGGAAATTATGGTAAACTTCGTTTTTGCATGCTTTTAGAAATAGCTTTCTAGTTTCTACAAATCTCATGTAGATTAGTACCAACTAATTTAAAAATATTTACTCTGTATTTTTAAAGCCTGTGAAAGTGGAAGAAACACTTGTTGAAAATGGTAACTATGCTTTTGTTTCTGCAAAGTTGCAGCATCTGTGTTGATTGAATTCTTATGTAATTATCAGTGGTGTAGCCAGGACCTAATTTTTTTGAGGGGGCACATACATTTTAGAAAGGTCAGAGAGCATGCTCACTCTGGAAAATTTTCAGTTTTCAAAGTGAGATGCCCCCCCCCCCCATTAACATATTTCTAGGCAGTTTCAGTGTTTTAAAAATGTGGTTCTCAAATGATTGAGGGGGCTTATCCCCCCCTTGGCTACGCCCTGCTAATTATGTAAAACACATGGGCTAAACTTATAAAACCGATTTTGTAAAATTTTAGGAACATCTTCTGAGGAGAAAGATGAGGGTGAGAAGAAAGCACAGGTGATTGGTAAACAAGAAAAGGTTACAGCTGAGTGACACACAAACAGGTGAAACTAAAACCCAACTACGTAGATGCATTTTAGTTGAGAAGCCATTTAGAGGCTGATTACATGGGCCATTTTCGGCCCAGACTTACTAATAAAACAGATGTGTAAATACAGTGAGCAATTACATAAGAAAAGTTTCAGACATGACACAACTTTCTATAATTGACTTTTTATTTATCAGTGAACAGACACATTTTATGCAGCTAGTATTCAAATTCATAATCGAAATAGGACGGGTCAAATTGGTGCAGTCGTACGTAGCCATCCTCTCCACCACTGCTGTAACTATAAAGTATTAGAGAATGATAAAATTTGTTAATAATTACAATTTGAAAATTTTATACAACATATCAAATCTTGTTTTTAATGATCTGGAGATGAAATTTGCAGAAAATAAAAGGTTTCAAACTCTTCGAAAGCTATGCAAAAAGTAAATTTGTCCAAACTCTGGCAATAATCTATAACAGTTTTAAAAGGTGGCATGTTCATTATCATAATCCTTGGAGGGAAATAACTATTATATGTTATGAAAAGACCAGAAGCCACATTGCCTTGAACCAGCAACATCGTCTAACAGAAAACTAATAATCTGTAGTTTGATGCTGTTTGGGCAAAATTCCTCCACTGTCACATCAATTTAGAACCACAAAAGATTTTGGTAAAATCATGTATTTTAGTTCAACGGGAAAACTTAACAAGCCTCCATCTTTTTTATTATGGTAATTGTAGCAGTACCAACCTTTTGCCATCAGGATGAAAAGCTACACTGTTGATTGGTCCAAAGTGACCTTTGACTCGACCTATCTCTTCCTCGAACACCATATGAAAGAATCTGGCATCAAATTTACCTATTCTTGTCGAGGTCGTTGTCACATCCATAGCTTCTTGACCTCCACCAAGAACAACCTGGGAAATCAACCAGAGATGCATTTGCCATACAGATGGAAATAATGTTTTCAAATGATGAGAGACACCCTTCTAATCTGGATATTTGGCTCTGTTTGTTCAATGTTTCTATTTGTTCAACTCTAGTTATCTTTCTTCACTAAGTAGTTCAAACAAGGATACCCTACTTACGTGATGTTTTAATGAAGACAGTGATGCGGAATTCACTGGCCTTTCAGTTTTATACGTTTTTAGATGTTCCAAACTGTCTGAATCAAAAAGCTACAAAAAATGCAAAAATTCATCTTTTCGTAATATTTACAGCTAGTCTTCATGTACAGTAAAGGTCATTGTCCATGGATTACATCTTGAATGAACTTATCAGAGGAGAGGAATAAATCTGGTGCAAACATATACCTTGGCTGTATTATCTTTAGATGCTGTAACAAACATGGTTGTATCATGGTATGGCTGAATATCATTCACAGATTTTGAGTGCCCTTCTACATTCAACAAGCGTTGACCACTCTAGAACAAGTTTTAAGCACTTTTCAAAATTGGATGAAACTTCAAACTCTTTTTCAACTTGTGTAGAAATAAGAACATTTTATCAGAAGATAAGAACAGTTTAAACATTTCCTATTTCTTAAACAGAATTCAGTACCTTTGAATCCCATTGGCAAACTGTGCCATTTTCATGGCCAGCAATTATGTAGTAATCTAAAGGACCCCATATGGCTGATGTTACTTTAGGGCCATCAACTGGTATGCTTAGATATGAGCTGTTGTGACCTGAACAAAATATGGAGTTGACTTTAGAATATTCCTTTACTCATTTAGTGACAAGAGTTCCAGAGTGTTCTGGAAATCGTTAAAAGAATAGTATTTGGCATAACAATGTTACAATCACCACTGTAGAACCTACCCATCTGTGCAGAATCTCGGATATCACAAAAGAATATTTCGCAGGCATGGCCCATCTGTTTATCAGTAGAGAACATTATTCTGTTGCCACAGAACGAGAAAGCACAGGTCCTCACAGCAGATCTTGTGTCAAACTTGCCGAGTTGTGTACCCGTTTCTGTGTCCCATAATCTAAGAGAGTTGTCTGCTGAGCCTGTTATCACTTTGCTAGAAGTCCCTGTCATACTTGTCAAGGGAAACAATGTGCTTTATCCGTTAAATGGCAAACGTTTGCCCATGATGCATGAGATAGTGTGATGTAAGACTAAGTAAAATACAGTAAGTACAGTGCCTTGCCAGTCAGTGGCTAATGGCTGGTGGGAATTTGCATGCTTCTAAACATTTTACTTGTCAAAGGATACAGTCAACATCAATACACCAAACAGCACCCCCATGACCTTTGTATGTACCCAATCTTTCACCATTTATAGAATACCATACTGATGGTGAATTGTCCTTGGCTGATGAAAATAATAAATCACCATCTCTGTTGTATTTGATATGTGTGATGGAACGTTCATGACCGTGGAGGGCAATGGGCCTCTAAATAAAGGTACAAAACCTTCAACACGTATCAACAAAAATTTCTTGATACTAAACACAAAATTTTTAAACACTTTAAACTATTAAAGTAGAGCTCTCAATCACGAAACTTTGAAGTAGTTTTAAGCTAATCTGTTATAAAAGCGGTTAGGTTTTATCCAGACACAGATTGGCAACAATGCATACCATTTTTCTCCGTAAAAATATCAAATATATTACACCAGATTGTAAAATTATATTTTTTTACATTTCAGAATTCAGACACGTTTTTGCTCGCGGTCTTGAAAGAGCGATTTGCCAGCGGTTCTCCCCATACTTTATGTTACTCTAATTATTGTAGAGTTTTACAATATGTACTCCACCGTATATCAAGGGACATTAATTAGATAACCTTTACCATCCTGCCCATCCTTCACTATTATTTGCCCTCTTTTACCACCTTTAGCCTTTTTATCATATTTAGCCCTCCTTTACCATCCATAACCCTTCTTCCTTCGCTACGAGGTGCACACGATCACCATATCCAGCGGAAGGATTGCTATTCATGTAAATTCATGGAATTGGACTTGGCGCACGTGCGTGTACGTAAAAAGAAAAACAACCTAGAAAGAAGATGGAGGCGGAGAATGGAATAGAAAATTTAGACGCATCTTTTAAGGCCATTTCAGAATCGGACGAGAACTTAGACAGGTGAGAACCATTTATTTGTTGAAGGCTTTGAATTAATTCACTATATTCGCTTATCAGTAGATTGCTAATGCGCAGAAAATTTCATGATATTCGTCATTGAAAGTTCAACATTTCATTCATTCAAACTCTCTTAGACTGGTGCCTGGTTCACCTTTGAGCAAAGGGTTTGGTAAAGGAGGAAGACATAAAATATGGCGACATGGAAATAGGACAATATACACAGCAGGTATATCTTGGCAGGTTGTTCTTATTATCGTACATCTTGTTGAATTTTTTAATGGCAATTACAGCAACTCATCAAAATGCTTGAGATATTTTTAACTCTCTTTAATGAGCAGTTGCTCGTTGTTTTGACTGCGTCAAGAGTTTGTGTTTAGTGAACTGTAGAGTAAGTTTTACTTTCGCCCTTAGTATATTGGTGAACTTAAAATATGTTAATTTTTTTCATTTTAAACTTGTAGATTCTTTTTATTTATATAGAAACATTTATCGACAGGTCAGTTTTTCTGTGACAAGTTTTACTTGACAAGTTTTGATTGCCCCTGCCTATACACAACTTTGCCAATCATTACTAATTGGTATTCAAATTCGTGCATAGGTGCACAGGTGCACAGGCAATTAGAACTTATCACCAAAAAACTTGCTCGTCTGCAACTGGCTTTAGTTAAGGCACAAAATTTGAAGCATGTGACTGTTTTGTGGCACTGCAAGGCCTATAAAGTCGGGGGACTAAAGTTAAAGGGTGTATCAAGGTGCTGCTCCCTTGGTACTTTGACAAGTCAAGCGGAAAAGTATTCAATCCCTCTGCTTCAGTTGATAATTAGAGCAAAGTATTTGAAATAGGGGTAAAATGACATTCTCGATTATCTGAAATGTCGCTCCATTAATCATATCTTTCATGACTTGTTTCATGCGTGTCGCTGATCCCCTTTAATAGTACATTCTTGTGATCGCCTTCAGGCTTGTAATCTTGAAGCACATTTCTTTTTCTTACATTTCTAGGTCGACCTCCATGGTACAACTCACAAGGACAGTTGAAAGAAGCCTTTGTTATTGGCAAGTTTAAAGCATAGTTGGATGTGGAATTCACTTGCTTGCCTAGACCATGCCTAATAGACTTAGATGGTTTGAAAACTACATCAAACTTCATCAACACTCATCTATGTTATTGTGCAGGTTTTGCAAAAGTTTGAGCACTTTCTCATCACATGTCTATTGTGTTTTGCTTTGACTATCCAGTCACCATGTTCTGCTTTAACTACCCATCTGTAACATGTGGTGGATAGTTGATTCACAACAATGTTAAGTACTGGTTTCAAGACTTTGCTAGAAGACAATACACAACTGATGAGATATTTCCCATATTTTTTCATAAAGAGCATTGCTGAGTCTTCAAGCTATCTAAGTCTATAAACTATGCATAAACTGTGCAATTTTTGCCAGTCGGCCTGGGTAAATTGACAGATTAAAACAATCTGATTAAAATACTTATGAGTACAGCAGCATTATGGCAATGCCTTGGAGCATGCTGGGCCTGTATTTCTGCTCATTAGGGAATGTTGTGTTTTGAAGGTGTTTGTGGTGGAAGCGCAAGTGGTAAAACAACAGTAGCTAAGAAAATAATTGAAGACCTTGGTGTACCATGGGTGTGCTTGCTTTCCATGGATTCATTTTACAAGGTGTAATATCTTTCAGATTACTCTATGTAATTGAGACTGTATACATTAGCTGTAAAATATGGAGAAAACAATTCAACCCATTGGCAGGGAATGAACCTAGCTCTCCACAGAAAAATTTTTTGCTTTACCTAATGCCAGACCACGGTGTTAGCCAGAATGAAAAGAAATTTGGCATTAAAAAAATTGTGAAATTCGGTTCTCTTCGCACAAAGAAGAGCCTATCATACCAGCCTCAAATTTTTTTGTTAGATAATTCCTGTGTTAGTTCAGCAGCACTTTTGAACAAAAGTTAAACCATTTCACGTCAGCTAAAATTACCATAAGGGATACTATATGTTATTTATGTTATATTTGCCTGTGATACATTGTGAAATTTCTAGGTAAGCAAAATTGTGAAATTGGCGTATAACGCCAAATTTTTGACTGCTGCTAACACCCTGCAGACGATTTTTTTCATCGCACCTCAGTAGTGATGACTTAATTACTTTGTTTGTATTCAACTCTTGACAATTTGATTTTAATTGAATTTGAATGTTTCTACAGGTGCTATCCGATGAGCAGCATGAAAAAGCTGTACGAAATGAACATAATTTTGATGAACCAGGTGCTTTGAAATTTATAGGCATTTGTCTAAATTTTGAATAGAGAAATCCTGAGCTCGAACTGTGGGATGAGTAGTTATGAAGTCAAATTTACATTCTTAAAGTTTTGTGTTTCGTTTTCTTCAGATTCATTTGATTTTGATCTTGCTGTTGAAACATTAAAGAAACTAAAAGAAGGGAAAAGTGTTGATGTGTGTTGAATTCATGAACTTTTTTGTAGAAACCATTATCGATTTATATTTTTTAAACATTCTGTTAATGTATAAATATGTATTTTAATTGACAACTCCCATGCTAGAATAAATTTCGATCTTGGCAGAAAGAAGTGAATAAATACACGCAGCTGGAAAGAACCTTTTTGAATATAATAAAATTGCAAAGTTTGGTCCCGAAAGGTTGTAAAATGCCGAAAAAATAGCCCTGCGAAGTTTACAAATTTAGTATATTTTTCTGTTACGAGCGGAAATTGTTACCATATTTGAGGCGAAAATGAGCCAAAAATGGTAACAATTTCCGCACGTAATAAATAGAAAAATATACTAAATTTGCAAACTTCGCAAAGCTGTCCTTCCCGCATTTTACAACCTTTCGCGGCCAAACTTTGCAATTTTGCTACAACTAATATGTTCTTTCCAGCTGTGTAAATTTATTTACTTCTTGTTGCCTTGTTCGAAATTTAGTCTATAATGGAATTGTCAATTGCTTAAAATTTTTATTTGTTTTGTCACTTTTGTGTAGGTTCCGATTTACGATTTTACGACGCACCAGAGGTTAAAAGATGTACAGGTATTAACACTATATTTAAGAAGTGTATAAGTTGTAGAGTAATGGACAAACAATCTCTTGAGTTGATACTAACTTATTTGAATTTTCTGTTCTGACAGAACACAATGTATGGGGCAAATGTCATAATATTTGAGGGTATCATGGCGTTTTGTAATGAAGAGTTGTGCAAGGTTGCAAAAGTCTTTGTGTTTTTAGTTACATTAAGAAAGTAGCTCTCTGTTTACCAATGTGTGTTTTTTATGCTGTTTTTATATAATTCTTTGTTCATTGTAGTTGATGGATACAAAAATATTTGTTGATACAGATGCAGATGTGAGGCTGGCTCGAAGGTATTTTTGTCCTATTACGTCAATATTAAAATTTCAACATACAACGTTACGCAATATACGTAAAACTTTATTTCACGAAGATGAGACACTTTACTGCCGTGGCTGATAAACTAGTGGCTCGCGACATTACTTTAAGTTCTTTTATATCACAACTACATAAAACAATACTAATCCCTATTTTAAAATCTGCAAGTTTGTTTACCTCCATCTAGACCTCATATTCTTATTGTTCAAATATTTAAATTTTTTAAAAAATCTCTTAGACTAGAACTGTTTCTTAAGGCCCATCTAGACGATGCGATTTTTACTTACGATTGTTGCTGACGCCATCCCTGCGACTCGAATCGTGCCGTGTAGATAGCCCTACAACTTGCGTACGACAGTGGTGTGCAACACCAAAAAGTCGTAAAAATTTTA
>JAOBYK010478678.1:0-13643 GCA_025434845.1 Phenganax subtilis | reverse complement strand
AACATCAACTACACCAACGTCTGCTACTTCCGCTGCCAGTTCTGCGCCTTCTCGAAAGGCAAGATGAGCGAGAACCTGCGCGGCCAGCCCTACGTTCTCGATCTCGAAGAAATCGAGCGGCGCAGCATCGAGGCCTGGCAGCGCGGTGCCACCGAGGTCTGCTTGCAGGGCGGCATTCACCCCCAGTACACCGGCGATACCTACCTCGAAATCTGTCGCCGCATCAAAGCCGCCGTCCCGGACCTGCACATCCACGCCTTCTCGCCCGAGGAGATCGACTACGGGCACCGCAAGAGCGGGATGGAGCTCCGCGACTACCTGCTGTGGCTGAAGGACGCCGGCCTCGGGACGATCCCCGGCACCGCCGCCGAGCATTGGGCCGCGGACCAAACCTCTGAAGAAGTACCAGCTGGATTGAAGAATAACCTCTTCACCCTTGGTCCGGCCATGTCCGGCGCCTTCCACTTAGGGAGAAAACATGAAAGAGTCCCCATGTCAGCTGAGTCTCTCATATCTGCGGATGGTCAACTAACTAGTCTCTCATATCCACTTCAGGAAAAGGTCGGGTCGTTGTTCTTGGAGGTCCTATTGTCCTTAGAAATGCCATGCGGACGGGGTGACGGTTTCCATGGTCCATTCGTCATGTATGCTTCGTAGCCGCTGGACCTGGCAACACCTGGTCGATTTCAGACGTCAAATCACGTGGGGGTCAACAGACGAGTTTCCAGGTGCCAGGCCAGGACGTGCGGACTGGTGAGGTAGTTGAGAAGCATGGGGTACCTCACATTGTTTTCAGATGTGTTCAGCAAGATCGTCTTTTTCTTCACACTTCATGCTAATCCGTGCTTTGGCCTGACTCAACAAAATAGCGTGCAGTCTAGCTCGCGGCTACAAGTATACATATCATCCAATGGGCCATGGGCGCTCTCCAAAGACCCCACTACACTATGCAACCAAACACAACTACACCACCGCATAAAGTTCTGCATCAAGTCCGTTGGAGAAAAAACACATTCCAGGTGCAAACCGCCACCGTCGTGAAGAGGTTCGCTCCACGTGTGACCACCACGCGGGCTCCACGCGTGCCTGGTGTTGCCTGGAAGTCCACTCACTGTGATGTTGATGATCCTCCCAGTGCGGTCGAACGCCTCGAGGAAGGTGATGTCCTCCCCGATGTTGTCCCTACGGCGCAGCCATCTTGGACTATGCAAAGTCCGACATTTGTGGCGAACAATCATAACTAAAGGCACGCCTTAGAACGCCACGACAACGGTGATGCGTCCCAGAAGGTGTGTCCCAAACATAGGATGGATTCCCGTCGTTCGGTTCGGTCTATTCGATCCGGGCTCGTTCTGATTCAACAATCATAGACAAAAATGAGAAAACACAGGCCCGCTGCTAGCATCCGCCATGATAGAGTCTCATAGCATGCGTCTTATCAACGTATTTAAAAATTACTATATAATTAATGAACTAAATTAATAGTGAGATAAATGCTGTGATGAACAACTAGTATCAAACACCTGTGCCTGGCCTTATGACAAAAACGATCACGGCAAATACGTACCTTAGCCGCCTTAGCCTGCATGAAACCAAAACTTGTTCAACACGTTTTGATTTACTGATCTAACAATGCAAAGTAAGAAACTCACCATGCTTGACCACATGATCACACAAACATACCGAAGGCATTTGGTCAGGAAACACTTACAGACACATCAATTGACTACATCAATTTCATGGTAACTGCAATATGCTGAGCCTCACGTCGCCTGCAAAACCTGTTAGAGCTGTTATCCACGGTGTTTTCATCCATTCCCCGAATATGGGAACGAGTGAGTCCCTCTTGTGAGCGAGTCCCTCTTAGCGACCGGATTGCTTGCCAGCCCTCGGTACTCCACACGCTGTTTTATACAGAGTCCTTAGAACTCCGACAGGACCCATGCGATGATCAGTCAACGAAGACTGCCATGGTTCTCGGAAAAGAGGGGAACGTCGACATGTGGGCTTAGGAAAAAAACGGCGGATAAGAAAGGCATAGCAAAGTTGCATTGCATATGACTCGTGAAAGCCTCACGCTTCCTCAAAAAAAACATATATATATATATAACTTGATAATTTGCCAACCCCACGTTTCCTGTTTGTTATATATTCATTTGCCATATCCTGGAAACACAGGAACAACATGTGAAGCCATAGGCACAACTACTCCAAATCAGTGCATATCTCCCACACGAGGCTTGTCGCAATACTAAAACCCTGTATAACCCCCTAATATGTAGACTGTTGATTCGATTCCAAAAACAATGAGTAGTAAAACCTCTTCATTTCACCCCACTCGCGGCCTGTCCTGACGAAGTCCCCTGTTAGGACGGAGGTCCACGGCACTGCTGACACGCATGGTCAGACAGCGCATGTTGTACAGTGTGAGACAGAACCAAAAGCGACCTACAAACACACAAATCATCAAAGAATCAAGGAGAGATAAGAGGAATCTCCCACGAGGGAATATTCTTCGAACATCCACTGTCCATCATGAGGGCTAACCCAGAAAGCTCAGCATCGCTGAAAAAGGGAACAGCGCCCAAAATCGCACCTTGCGGAAAAGTGCGCCCTTCCGACTTATGAGTCTGCAAACACGTACGGCCAGGAAAGGTCGTCTGAGCCTCGAACTTTCCAATGTAAACGAACATACGCCGCAGCCAAAAAGCTAGATCACGGTAAGTGATGTTGTCCCCTGTACATGCCTCAGGTGTAAAACCACGTTTGTGGAAAAGAAAGGCCAACTCCATGTAAGATGTACAGAAAAGAGCTCCGACACGCCATGCCAGTGACCTAGTGAAGTCCGAAAAAACGCGAAGGTCTTGGTCAGAATGCTTCCGGAACCAAGGTGAGGAAAAGTCAACATCGTAAGCAGCCTTCCAAGAAAAATCAACAATATTTTGATTCCAGCACCACCGCGGAAATTTCTTCCGCAACAAAGCACCTTCATCAACCACGGGAGTATCACTGACTGAAGTCTCGGCGGCATGAGGCTCAGGTGTAGCAAAATGATTCAAATGTGCTAAAAACTCGTGACGGGCATAAACGGATAGCTGCAAATTCTTAAACGTCGCAGTCTCAACTGGAAGAAATTGTTGCGCAATCTTCTTTGCCTCCCTGTCTGCAATTCGGTTGAGCAAAATGTGCTGCACCGTGGTATGGTGTGCAGCTGCAAACGCGGGTGTAATACAAGAATCTGGCATCCCTTCACCTATATGGGCCGGAATCCAATGGAGTCGGATGGGTTCACCGACCAGATGTGCCCGTTGGATATAAACTGCCCAAATAGCCTTCCACAACACTTGCAAGCTCCATGAAGGGTCAACATGACCAGCTGAAAGTAGTTGACCAAACTGTCGCACAATCGTTTGGCAGTCGGTAAAGATGTCAATGCACGACGTGGAAAGAACAACCAACCGATATATAGCAAAGAGCTCAGCGGTGTAAGAGGATAAGGAAGGAAAACAGACTCTCTCAGCAAGAATACATTGTCCTTGCTCGTTGACAATGCTGCATCCTGCGGTTGTGAGCCAAAATGACTCTGTCAGAAAAACTGATCCATCCGTCCAAAAGGGGGCTCCCTGCAGTGAAGGGTCGAGAATACCAGGAACATCATTGGCAAGAGTAGTGAACTGCAATCGATGCTTACAAATGCCGACTGGATGTTCACATAAGCCTAACATGGGGAAATTATCCCCCAGCTCATGCTGCGGGGGCTGAGACACCGGAAGGGCACGGCATTCAAAGATCCAATGAGGCATTGACTCCGGTGACAACTTACAGAACCTACACAAGTTACTCTCGACTAGATTGGCGGCAGCAAGCCTATCATTCGTCAGGGTGCAACCTACCAGCTGGGATTCATAATAAGGCAGCAGGTTGAGGTCGTTTGGAAGCTGCTTGTACATTCTGTAAAAGGTTTTAGACAGGAAGGGGTCCAAAAAGCCCTTAGGGCGAATCAAGTCCTTTCGTTTCTGATCAGCGGATCTTTCATAACAGTATTGCACTGCAAGAGACTGCAAAAGGCGACGGATGTCACGCACACCAACCTCAAGGATGGGAATGACAACATCGAAGAAAAGTAAATCGAGGTCAGGTGAGAGAGCAAGATGAAACAACGCTAAGGCTTGTTGGACCTGATGCAATAAACTATGCTTAGGCAGACTAGCAGACGCTAGGATGTGTTTGCACTGAGCAAGCCGAGAGGGCTGAGAATGAATGCAGCGCCAAAAGCTCAGAATACATGTGTAAGCGCGAGCACATACAGGTTCGACCCTGTGTGGTATGGACAACAAGGCAAAAACAAGCATTTTGGATCTCCAATGGGGACGGTTTCCGGTTTCCCCAATAGACACAAGCAATCTCATTTTGGATACGGTCAAGGGACCTCTTTGGGATCTTGGAGATTTGGGTAGCAAAGGTAATCTGTGGCAAGACCTTAGCACCCAAAAGGCCAGTTTTTACCTTGCGAGAAACAGGCAAACTAGCAATGTTTTTGATGTCAGTGATGATTTTACTGCATTTGGCAGGGTCAAAAAGATAAGCATTACGGTCCGCAGTGTAAATTTTTGCTCCCAACACATCAAATTCAAGAGACAAAGGGAGTTGGGGAAACGCTGCCTTGGCAGATGAACGCGCCTCAGATGAAGTCGCCCACAACACACTCTTTTGAGGGTTCAAGTGTTGACCAACAAGTTGGCCCCACAATTCAGTGGCCTGGAACGCCTGCTGCAACAAATGGATGTTGTGGATGGCAACCCACATGTATGCATCATCAATGAAAACACGACAAACAATAGATGGAAAGCGATCGATGAAGCACGCCCAAACATGCATGTGAACATTTATTGCAATGAGCGATAAAGAACAGCCTTGCGCGACTCCGTTGGCATTAGTAACAGAAGTTTTTGCAATCCAATTACGGTATGACAAATGCTTTTTAAGCCCAGTATACATCATAGTGAACATGTTCACAAGGCCTTTTGGAAGGCCCAAAGCGAGCATTAGAGCAGCAGTGATGGACGGGACAATGCGATCGAAGCATTTGGATTGATCTAATTTAATTCCAACAAGGTGCGCTCCATCCACCTTCGCAGAATCGATGTCCAGCCTGATGCCATCGCTGACTGCAGCCATCGATCGTCCCTTGATGCCCCCGAACAACGATGGATGAAGTACATTCCGCTGCCATGTTTGCAGCTGCCGGAATCGCGTGCCTGAGTATGCGAGTAACAGCGGGGAAAGTACCGTTATTAATCTCTTGTTCAGGGGGGATGCTGGGCCTGGCTTATGAAGCAGGGCTTGCTTGGCACATAACAAGACTTCTGGAATAAAGCCACCGAACTGAGATTCAAGTGAAGAGAAAAAATCAGCAATAATCTCAAGGCACTGGAAAGGAAGGTGCTGAAGATCGGTCGTTCGCCATCCGTCCATTCCCGGTGCAGCAAGTGGATTCCGGGATGCAATTGTCATGGCTAAGTCTTCGGCTCGAAGAGCAGGAAGCTCACACGGCTGTGCCGTATGCTGGATGTAAGGCCAAACCGTACTGAGAACTCTAAGAGGGTCCTCGTGCAGTGCATTAGATGCAAAAATGGAGTCCCACTGTGAATTAACATGTTGTAAGGCGTCATTTGGCTGGTAGAGGATATTACCTGCAGTGTCAAGTACAAGATTATTTGGCTCATCAACAGACTTGGTCTTAAGATGATGGAATATAAACTTCTTTGAAGTATGGGCGGAAGCTTGAATCTTAGACCGCCAAGAATTAATACGCTGTTGCTTTTTGGAAAAATCCCACACAGAAAGCTGAGACTGAATCCATTTCATGTTCGAATGGATGTCAACTAACGAAGGGATAGCCTGTCGGACCCACACATGAGGTGACTTAAGGGCTACAAGATTGGACCAGGCTTTCGCAGCAGTTCTCTGCAAGATGTGCACATCAGGAAGGCTTGAGGCTGGACGTTGCACACGAATGGACTGAGTGCATTCTGAAGCCAAGAGGCTTTGAGAGTAAGAGCCCCTAAGGTCTTGGCTTGACCGGGACAAAACTGCTTGGGGGAGAATCGTGGAAGCTTGCCTCGAAGCCTAGGTCCATGACCCCATGTGGCACCGTTCTGGAGTAAAGTCTCACAACAAAATTCATTGATAACATCCCATCTGTTCGAGGGGTTCAAATCGGAAAGGTACTGCGTGCGAAAAGTTGAGTTCCACAATGATTCAGCTTGCAAGTTGCTGGGATGGTCTCGATCGAGCCCTGGTTTGTCGAGGTGTTCAACCATCAAAGGGGCGAACTTTTGATGTACAAAACCATGTTGCCAAATGGTAGCCCAACAAAACGTCGCTTTGATAGGACGGTGTTGTGAGTCGGTTGGTTCAATCGTTCGAATGGACTGGAGGGCACAACTAGCCACCTGATTAACTAAAATGCCGTCAATCGAAGAACAGAAATCACCGTGCCCAGAAAAAGTGCTGTCTTTAGAATAAGTCAAAGGCCGGAAAGATTCCCCATCAACATCAACTGTGGTCAAAGGATCAAACCAATTATGGAAATTGACAGCATTAGAAATGCTTGGGTAATGAAGCGGAGGAGACTGAAAATCTCCAGCAAGGAGAATGGATATTTGGCCGAACTGTGCACAAATGGTAAAAATGTCAGCGAAAAGAGAATCATTATACTCAAAAATTTGGGGATTGGATGACGCTGAGGTCTTAGCGTAAATGGAAAACACGAGTGCCTTCAGGTGAGGTGTGACCTGAACCCAGCATGCATTGGCACGGTGAGCGTCATAAAGCTTCGAGTAAAGACCAGTGTGATCGGTCAACGGGTCAAAAGGAAAGGAAAGTTCAGGAGGGGCCAAAATGGCTGTTCCTCCGTGCATGACAGAATGTTGACCATCAGACTCATCAGACCGAATGAACCCCTTAAGTGGAGCAGAGCAAAAAAGTGCTTTACCAATTTCCTTGGCCATCTTCTTGGAGTGCAAAAGATTATTACAACCAATGCGGGTTTCCTGGAGGCATTGGACTGAAGAAGAATCATGTTTCCACTGACAATTAGTTTTGAAACTCCCAATATTCGCAGTGGAGACAGTCCACTCAGAAGGCATTGGTCCTTCCCCAGGAAAGCCAAAGGTAGAATCAAAATCACGAATGAAAAATCCTCGATAGAGGAGAAAGAAGAGGCATGGGACAACAGTGTAACAGTAACAATGGATGTTCGAAAAAGCGAAGGGACAATGAAGACAAGGTCCTGGACGAAAGCAGCATCTTTTCCCCACGATGTTGCAATGGCTCAGGAACGGCCAGCTCTTGGTTCTATCACAGTCAAAATGACAACCTCGTGCGGGCTGTCTTGTGAAGTCACAATAGACAAAAGTTCGGTCAATGATCTCGGAGCCAAGGTTGCAAAACCACAAATGAACGATCATGCAAAGCACACAACCGAAACCGAGAATCTCAACAAAAGGATGTAAGCTGAAGCAAAAGCTTGGCTCAAGACAGGGAGACCTAGAGGTTAACCGGACGATGTGCCAAATGTGATTGCATGTCGTCTCACTATGGCAATCATCGATCCTATGCTCACTGGCGGAGCAAAACCCACGAAGATGCATTGAATGCAATGCGGAGAAACCCGGCACAAGCCTCCTACACACATGACCAAAACAAAGAAGCAAATAACTAAGACACAAAAAGTTCTCAATCACAGAGGCATGAACTGATCGAGAACCGGAGGCTTGCGCCCCAAACCTTCAGCCCTGTTTGGGCAGCTTCGGCGGCGGTGTTTCGCCAGAAGCTTCCCGTGCACGTGCCGGCCCTACGGTGTGTAGGATTTGGCGGAGCGAGTCCGAAATATGTTCGAACCGTCCATCCACCTTCTCTTCAAATCGGGACTGGCGCTCTTCAATTCGATCGAACCGTTGCTCCAACTTGGTAATTCTTGCAGTGTCTTGAGAGGATGCCGTTGGAGCCGGCGAAAACTGCGGCGGAGCGAAAGGCTGCTTCGGTGCAGTCTGTGCAGCCTGCTTGGATTGCTTGGTTTTCCCGGAACCCTTGCCCCCTTGGCGGGGTTTGAACTGCTCAATCACCTCTTGCAGGAGGATTTCGTGCGGTGTACCGTTCACCTCAATGTGAAAGCGATCAATTGATGGCTTGGAAGCGAAAGCTAACACCCATGTCACAACTCCAGCGATGCGAAAGGTCCGCATTGGGATGGGTGGCACCTTAGTGGCTTGAACAGTGGCTTCAACAACATTGGCAGCGGTGGTGCCAATGGGCCACCCTGAGGCCTCAAAGGTGTGCTTGGGCACAACATCCCTGTTTTCCTTTGTGATCCTCGGATCTCCAGCTAACAATGTTGTTCGAGCTGCGCCAATCTTATCCGACCAAACGCGAAGGGCGAGCCCTCGCTTGGTAATGATGATCCCCGCAGCACCTTCAGTGTTTTTGGTCTCAATCATCATGTGCTGCAGGTCTGACTGAGTGGGAAGCCAAAACTTCGGGAGCACGGAGGTGTCAAGGCTTCCTTGCCCTCGCTCGAGATAGTCGCGGATGAATAAAGTGTGGCGTCCGCTAGATTCCAGCAAAGGCTTTCGTGAAGCCTGAGGGATCTTCACAATACACTGCAGCTGAATATCATCTTTCCCCGAAGCAGGGTGATGGTTCAATCGGA
Source organism: Phenganax subtilis (assembly GCA_025434845.1). Taxonomy (NCBI): domain Eukaryota; kingdom Metazoa; phylum Cnidaria; class Anthozoa; order Malacalcyonacea; family Clavulariidae; genus Phenganax; species Phenganax subtilis. The sequence continues at coordinate 4,930 of JAOBYK010478678.1, read as the reverse complement.
AGCCGTAGTAGATGAAGTCTGAAACATTGTCGACAATGGCCCCAACCAACTTTCGGAAGGTGGGAATTGGCTGGTCCTTGTACTTCTCAAAGTCACTCTTGCTGACGAAGCGGTTGTCAATTTCCAACACCAGCTCTGCCACCTGGACAGTGGTGAACTTCAAGGTCGGCTTGGGGAGTTGATAGGCGATCTTCCCCTTGACAATGATGAGGAGGACAAGCCGCTTGTAGGATGATTTTGAGGTTTCATCTTTCAACACGACTTCATGTGGACCTTCAAGCCGAGAAGCAATAGCTCCGAAGGAGCTTGGCTCGGCTGCTGGAAGCACTACTGCCAGCACAGCATTGGATGGATCAAGGTGCAGCAAGTCCGGCAAATGACTTTTCGTGGAAAGGACAATACCTCCTCGCCAAGGGGAGGCTTGAAGCCTGCAACGGATTTCCCATCTGGACCCTTGAAGGGATGGTCCTCTGCCAGCAACAGATCTTCCCAACGAGACTGCTGTTGTTTGGGCTTGTAGGACTTCCAAGGGTCATTCAACCACACCAGATCAGGTTTGGCAGATGAAGGAGCCGACGGCGCAGAGGTAGGAGTCATCACAACTTCTTCCATTCCACCAGCAAAATAATCCGCAGGAAACTCATTGTTGATGACCTTGATCAGGAATGCTGAGCGCACTTTGTTGGCGAAAACAATCAGGTCATTGTTTGCACCTGAACGGTTCCATACACGATATGCATCATGCTGCAGAGTGGCAATCCGAGGGGCATGTTCTGAGAGAGTAAGCAGCAACTGTTGCTGAGGTGCAAAATCAGGGATTGTAATACCCATCCTGTCGAACATGTCCTTGACCAAAGCATAGCCGCACATGCCAGGTGGAGTGGTTTGCACAAAGTAAGTGATTGTGGCCGACGAAGGAATGATGTTCAATGCTGCCAGAATGTGGTTGACGATGTGATTCAACGACTGATGCATAGCCGGAGGAGCAGTCAGCATCAGATGAGTGCTTTGAGGGTGCTGAACCTTGTAGACCTCAATCTGGAGCCAATGATGCTTGTAGATGATCGGCCATAAGATGTGCCCAAAAGGTCTGTATTCAGGAACAGGTGTGCCCGGAAATACCAAAGTCTGGCGAACAGGACACCACACCGAAGCTGGAGCAATCAGAATCTGCGGGTCCATGACTCGTGCAAAATCACAGAAAAGGTTCAACTCGTCTGTGGCCAACCAACCTGCATGAAGGTGCATGTGGTCAAATCGAGCCTGCACACGCTCGGAGATGACTTGCCTCATTGTAGCACTTGACAAAGGCAGAGGTTGTGGAGGGTCTGGAGGCTGGATGTAATGCATTGGATAGGCAGACAAAAAGCATGTGCTCAGAGGCTGGCCGACCCTGTTCAGTAGCTGTCCAAACAGCAAAGAAAAAGTATCGGCGAAGCTTGGCAGCAAACAGTGCTATTGCAGGTGGTGCTTGCGTCACGCCAATCCTCCATTGCAGCTGAAACCACCATGCGAATGAGATCTTGAGTCTCAGGCGTAGGGACTCGAAATTGGCCCGTGATGTCTGGGATGTGGTCAAGGTTGAGGTCCTTTGCCCATTTGTAGATCAGCTGCCATCCGCAAAGATGTGGGATGTACCGCTCTGGTTCAGCTTGGAAGGTGATACGGTTGAGCCCAACTTCCATTCTCCCTCCAACAATACGCACAAGCGAATGGTGAAGGTGAAGAGGAATTTGGGAAAGCTTGAGGTCAAGCGAATCTTCTTTGCGCAGGATTTCGATAGCTCCCCAATGTGCTTGGAGGAGAATCGGGATGACCGTGGGCTGATTGAAGGCAACATCAATATCACCATACGGACTCTCTTCAAAGTCGCTGGAAGAAACATCCCAGTAGACGGGAGGAGTGAACTCAACAGCGTGATCAGAAGCCCAATCAAACATCTGTGTGATGTAGAAGAGTTCATCTGAGTCAAGCCACCCGTGGGTTTCAATGGAAAACTCCGCTCTTTGCACCAAGGAAGAGCCTGGTTGGAGGGTTCGAGGAAACCCTTGATAGCCATGATGTCCACCTGCCCGTACAGGAAGTCCTGGAACTAAGACAATGCGATCCAAATCAGCCAAACAATGCACGTTGCCTGGGGTCAAAGGAGTCCCATTGATGGTAGCGATTGCCAGCGGGTTGTGATGAATGTTGTAAATCGTACTTGCTGAAACACGACCAAAATTCCTGTGAGCAAGGAGGGGTGCAGTGGTGCCCTCTTCATAGATAAGCGAAAGCACATCTGTGGGAGGATGATCACGCCACTGCTGGAGCAAAACACTTTGAACAACATTGGAATCTTGTGCATCGTGAATGAGTCTGTAGGATAACTGTCGTCCAACTGCTTGCGAGCGAATGAAGTTCTTGAACACTTCAATTGCACCTGAAGGAATGTTGGCTGTGAAGGTGATGGAGATGTCTGGACACAAGACTGGAATATGCACGTTACCAGTTCCAGGAGACAACACGATAGCTTCGAGTGCACTGAGGAAGATCTCAAACTCTGTGGTGTTGGAGACTTGGTCGAAATCAGCTTGTGAAATCGAAATAAGCTCGTGGCAAACTGCATCATCATGCTCCGCCAGCGGTTCATAGGGGATGGTCGGCGAGATTGTTACCTGAGCGGGAGGCGCACCAGGGGATTGGACTGCATGAGAATCAGCATGGCAAAAGGTTGCAAGACCTACTTGGCACTGACTAAGCTTGACAACCCACGAATGTGCATGAGCGAGGAACATACCAACGTTCCAATTGGAGGACGAATGGATGTCTTCACAAAAGAGGTGGAACGCTCGAATCAAGGCCGCTGGGCCCGTGAATGCATGGTCAAACAACTGGAAGCAAGAGTCAGTGGGCTCCGCACAAAAGACACAGTCGAAACCTTGAGTCGAAATTTCGATGCGGACCTGAATCCGGCCACTCGTTTTTGGCAAGTGTTTGACTGACACATATTTCTCAATGGCATTTTGAACCTTGATGAAATGAATACAGTCCTGGTGCTGGAACAATACTGCATTACGGCTCGTGAGGCGGTCAGACCAAGCTGAGCGCAGGGTCTTGTGGATATCAAACCTCTCAGTAAACACAGCTTGAAGTGCGATCAAAAGAGGCAGGAGACCGTGAGCCACCGTGATTGCGTTACCTACACACCTAAAGGCATCGTGGAGGTTCGTAGGAAGCACCACTTCTTCACATGCCCCAAACAAAGAGCAAAATCGGGCGGGGTCAAAGAACGAAACACCGCGAGGATGGTCTTCCAAGGCAGCGAAAATACCTTTAGCCGCAATGTGTGCATCATGAAGCAGATGTTGGGCAGAATATGATGCGCACAAGGTAGGAAGTGGTTCATCAAACCGAGGGAAACGCAATCGCAAACATTCAGCCTGTGTGCATTGAGCAGGCAGAGCAGAGCGTTTGGCGGGAGGAAGCCAATCGCGATTCCCATAGATCTTGAGTGCATCACAGTCCAACACAAGTTGGTCAATCCAAATCTTTGGAAGAACAAAGTCATACACTTGCTCATGCCATGCCACTCGAGGTGTGATGGATGGGGTCATCTTCACATCAAAAAAGGCTGGTCGGATATCTCCCCGAATCCAAGTGGCTAACCAGCGTGTTCTCATATGGTTTGCGAGATGATGGTGCGGAGTACACTGCTGAAAGATTCGAACAAAACCAAAGTGTTTGAACAAGGCCTCAATGAAAACAAAATGGGAATGTTGCATGATTTCGTCAACACACTCGGCAACAACGATGTTTGCTTGGACCGCAACTCACATTTCAATGGCCTCAACGAAAGCCCATCCATTTGCATGGTTGAGGCCTTGAGACCGTCCTCCCTTGGACCAAGTGGGACACGGGGGGGACAAGGAGACCACAGTGTTGGCTGTGTTTGCAAAAAGATGCAAGAAGGTCCAGTCCCCAATGCCTGCACAAATGCCGATATGACTCGAAGGGTTCCAGATCAACTGGGGTGCAACTGGAGGAGAATACACCTGGGATGAATGCTTCACGGACCACAAGGCCATAACTGTATCATCCCTGTCGATGTAAAGCTGCTGTCCAGCACAATGACCACAATCCCCTTTGGAGAGGAAGGATGCAGCTTGAGACCATCCCGAGAAGGCACCCGAAAAAGCGTGAATAAAATTGCACGCCAAATCATTGTCCAATTCGGGTCGAGGGATAACAACAGTCTCCGGAGTGAAGAACCATTCATCACCATTGCATGGAGCCATGGGGTCACCGAGGCAAACAATCTGTGAACCAGGAACCAACCTGAACGATCGAAGGCCAATACCCTCAATGTGGATCGTGACAGTCTTCTCAAACCCTGCAACCTGCTTAAATCCAGCACCTGGGATGAATTTCAGCAAGGAGATGGTGACGTTGTTCAATCCACTGTTCATGACAACTCCAGAGCAACAGAAGCGACCTTTTACCCGGAGGAAAGGGCCAGAACCATTGGCAGTGTCCAAGAGCGTCCTCATCATGGAATCATATGGGGAATGCAGAACAGAAAAATCCATGGCGATCACGAGACACAACGATGCACGGAAACGTCGGCCGCGGGAAGGGGTCGATGGGCAGGTGCGCCCACCTTTGTGGACGGAACACGCTTCACTGGAGTGAAGCCGCGTTCCCCTGGGGACCCGGCGCCCTGAGCTGAAGGCCTTTGAGCCCGACAGCTAGTAAAACCTCTTCATATGGGGGCTTTATATATTAAACAACTGTCATCGACTGCCTACATGACCTGTCTGCGCCCTTCTCCATTGATTTCTTGACGACCTTCATCCATCCGACTGCGCCTGGCCTCAAGACTTGTCCCAAGTGCTCAGAGGAGTAGAGCTCTTCCCCCGTGCGCACGTAGCGCTGCACGTCCTGAAGGATT
>JAOBYK010478677.1:0-32305 GCA_025434845.1 Phenganax subtilis | reverse complement strand
AGCATTTCAAAAAGTATTCAAAATGTAAGGAAATCCAAACTACTGTTGCTAAGGGAGTCGGTGTCTGAATGAGATTCAAATTCGTCATAGTTGCCAGGGAACGAACAGGTGTTGGCGACAGTGGTTGGCGACCGTCAATTCGCAGTAAAAGGAATATTCACATATAGATTGTTTGCCTTATCGCTATGTTTGTAATGTAAGACATCATTTGGCTACCATAAACGTTTGCTAATGCAAAAAAAAAATGCGAATTTTTGTCTCGTATCAAGAAGCTGTGCACATTTTCGACGTAAATGTAACGGCAACAGTGGGAGACATTAAAAAGAAACTGCAAACACGATTTGGACTTGATTTGAAGAGTTATAATGGGGAGATTCATAGCTACGTGGCGTTGGCATTCCAAAGTGCAAGCTTACAAGATAATTGGGTGTATTCGGACTTAGGTATCCCGTCCGGATCGATTCTACTCTGTCGCGTTCAAAAAAAAGTCCAAGCGATGGTCACAGTATATTGCGTAAATTTCAACGAAAGTGTGGTCTGCAAGCAGGCGTCTGGTGTCAGGGAGACTTTGGTAGGTGCTCTGAGAGCTACAATTCAAGATTTGACCGGCATTCATTTAAGTGCGTTTAGATTATACACTAGCTCCGGTGTGGAACTGTTCGACTGTCATCCATTAGAGGTCTATGGTGTAAAATCGGGTGCCACCATTTCCATGGAAATATGGTGCGATGTTGCCGACGTCATAAAAGCTTCGCAGGAAAATGACGTCACGGCTCTGTTGTCCTTCCTAGCGTCGTTACAAGAAGAGCCTCATTTGGCAAAGTATCAACTGCAATTAGCGTTGTTCATGTCAGCGCATTGTGGCTACCACCAACTTGCGACTCATCTCATGAAATTAGGAGCGAGACCTAATGAGGCGATTGGGCAGCACCCGTCACGTGATTGGTGTGGTGCGTCAAAACACGTAGATCATTTAAAGACCCCCGCTCATCAAGCTGCACAAAATGGCCAACTTAAATGTCTTGAACATTTCCTATTGTTTAACTACTCTGTCTTGATATGCAAAGACGGCAATCGGCTGACACCCACGAATTTGGCGAGAAAGTACGGACATACCAAATGTTTTATGTTTTTAATCACACAAAAACTCAAACTGCTCAGTGTCCATCCCAATCTTAGTATTCGCATGTATGCGTGCCTGCGCAAATGGTGCGACCGCGCACGACTGCGGACTCGGCTTCGTAAAGACAAGACAGTCTCTCTTCTATTAATCAATCACAGCACTGCGCGAAAATACGCTGTCGCTGGGCAAAAAATCGAAGTGGATGGTTTCGGAAATAAACGGAGTATCAGGAGTGCGCCTTTTTATTTCAAGACCCGGAGCGATAAAAGTTTGTCCCGTGAGGAATTGCGCGTGGAAGTTAAACCCAAAGCTGGTGCATTTCTACCTGTACCAAGAACAGTTTCTGATGTTGCTTTACCGAGACAAAGAGCGTTGACTATTCCGAGTCGTAAAACTGGCAGTAATATTATGGCAAGTTTAAAGAGTAGTTGTAGGTTTAAGGACGAAAACGTTGGGTCCAGTTCTAAGAAAAGTTATGATTCTGGATTAAAGGAGAAAGACATTGCAGCAAGTTTCAAATCTAGCGACGGATCTGCTTTTATCCTCAGTTCGAATCAAGTCACTCCTGCTCGAAGAACTCAATTTGATATCACTTGTCAAAATTGTCATAAAGTCAGCAACGCCGACGGACTGAACGTCCCAAGTTCAAAGTTAAATAACCTTTCTAATACAAACAAAGAGTCCAACCAAAGAAAACGTACTTGTCAATATCTATCGCAAAGAAGTATAGGACAACTGCGAAGACAAAAGTTAGCCACCCGAATACACGATAATTCTCGAATATCTCTTGCTCAAGAAGAAAGCTTCTTTCAAAGAGACGACGAGAAGATATCTGTTAAAAGGCGAAACGATAGATATAATTGGAAAACTGTGGATTGTGATGTTGGAGAAAAAGATAAACAGGTAAGGCTTGGGATTTCAATGGATACAAGTGGACTATCAAACAATAATGACCGCGAGAAACACGTCAGTTCCATTAACATTCCGAACACAGGTGAAATTTCCCGACCGAGTGTTAAAAGTCATAAGAGAAGTGAGACCGTACACGAGCAATACACGAGCAATTTTGACCAAAAATCCATAAAATTAGATGAGGTTTCCGCTGGTGGAAACCAATTTGAAACAGCCTGCGCTGCCTGTCAAAAGGGGATAATTCGCCCGCATGATTCGAACAAAAATTCGTTAAAACAAAGATCAGCGCGTTCCAGAGATTCGACGGCAAGTGAGTGTTTGCAAGTCGCATATGAGACATTTCGTAGAAAGCGTTGGCTAAGTCAATTGCAAATGGCAGTCATTATGAAAAAGAATATACGCAAGCGAAATTTTGCAATAAATGGAAACGTTAAGTGAAATGCTTTGAGAACGTTTCCAAAGTCTTTTAATGACGACAGTTTCTCGTTCCTGGCGTTAGGTTTTCCTGGACGTGCTTAACCCGCAAACCCTGGCAAGCCCAAACCCATATTTTATTCGTCGTGAATGTTCATCATTCAGTTAAAGTATAGAGCTCACCACTGTCCAAGGTCAGGAAAGGTGAAGGTCACAAGTGCAGTTGTTGCATATTGCAACGATTACCATGGAAACAGGAAGCTTGCAACATAATGCTTGAGTTAGTCGATTCTACAGCTCATGCAATAATTGCAATTGCATTCTTTTTGGTATACTTACAAATTGAAGACACTTTAGTGATAGATAAACCTGTTTGGCGAGTTGTTTCCAATCTCAAATTGCATTTAAAATTCAAATAATATGCAGATGTTTGGTAATGGTGATAGTATTAATTTCAAGGCGGTATGATCTCGCCTTTGAAATTGCTTTTCGGTTCATCTTTTATTACATTTGATAGATCTTCTTTCAAAATGAATTGCATATCACAAGTGCGTGAAAAAACCTGTTACACTTGGCAGGTAGGAAAGTGGGGTACATAATTAAGTTCTAATGGCGTAACGGAAGTTAGTTTTTATTCTAATTTTTATTGAATTGCTGACTTCCGTCCCGCTAAATGTTTAATTTTGCTTGTCAATATCATTTCTTTTGCAAAGTCATCTGCCACTGAATGTCACCCTACTTACTGCTGTTTAGACACTTTGACAGGCGTTAAACGGCTCTTCTGAATTTCGCAAAATGGCAAGAATCTTTGAAATTTTGGGCAATAGTTTCGTGAATAAGGACGGCGTCTCGATCGATATGACAAGCATCAAAGGTGCAGGAAAAATTATTGCTCTCTATTTCTCGGCTCATTGGTGTCCACCGTGCAAAGCTTTCACTCCAAAACTCGCGAAGTTTTACGAAAATGTCAAGAAGAGTGAGAATGGGGAAAAATTTGAACTCGTGTTCGTAAGTTCGGATAACAGCGAAGAAGAATTCACTGAGTATTTTTCACAAATGCCTTGGTACGCTTTGCCTTACGAGAGACGCCCCGAAAAGGTACATGTTGCTTCTGTAATAACGCAGTTTTTTTTAAGACTCGGCCTCATTATACTGTGCATAGTGAGTATTATGTGAGGTTAGTCTTCGACGTGGTTTGACAAGGTTGTAGACTTCTATGACGACTATAATATTCAATTGCCTTTTTTAACTCTGCTTTTATTGATAGCAAAAGTTTAGTGAAATTCGCCTTATAAGTGATTAAAACAAGTAGAGTGATTGTGATTGATAGGTTAATAATCAACTTGCATATGAAATAAATTTGGCTGGACTGTTGCATAACTGTTGAAATTTAAGTAGCCATTTAGCTTGTGCTGTTATGGATGTTAATGTTGTTAAATATTAATATGTTGTCGGTTGTAAGGCAGAAGCGCTCTGTGCAAATTATTTTATCGAAAGAGTATATATGTTAGACCGTGTCTAGCATATGGCCGTTGTAATATGCCTTAGTAAATAAATTTTGAATGCGAAAAGTAAAGACAGCTGCTGATATCGATCAATGTAAATTTGAGTTTAAAAAATTTTAATAATAGAATATAGAGTAACATTTTTTGTTGGGAAAGTCGGTTTTCTCGTCAAATATTCTGAATTTGTAAAATAACAGCATTATTGAAAAATATTTACGAATTTTTTGCCACAAAGCTAAGATATGATGGTTCTCTTTAACATTCTGACTGATGAAGAAAATATAAGATGTGATAAATGAATGTAGGTTGGCAAGGTTATTCAATTGGCATATCAGTAGTTCAATTAGGCGTATATTGGCTCATATTCTATTTTCAATTTTTCGTTTTCATTCTCTTGCTAATTATGTTATCGGCTCAAATGCATTATATTGAAAATTGTATGAGTTACATTGAGGCTGTCTCTTCCTCACAAATAAAATTGTCTGGCTTTAAACAGAGTAGCTGAATGTTTGCTCAGCAAAACACACTCCAGGGTGCACTGTAAGTATGTAGTGCATTGCAGATTCAAAAAATTACTTAAAGCTAATTCTATAATATTTCTGGTTTATTAGACTAAACTTTCAAAGCATTTCAAAGTAAGTGGAATCCCAACATTGATTTTCATTGATGGAGAAAGTGGCAAAGTACTGAACAAAAATGGCCGCTCATCTGTAGATGTGGACCCTGTAGGCAAAAATTTTCCATGGAAATCAAAGACATTACATGATATTTTGAAAGCTGGAGAGTATTTTGACAACAAGCAAGAAGAAAAATCATTTGAAGCTGACATCAAGGGAAAAGTGCTTGGAATTTATTTTTCTGCTCACTGGGTATGTTAAACAAGTTATGGTAAAGGAAACAATGTGTTGTAATTAATAACTGTTTGCAGACAGGAGGTCAACCCCTAGACCTTTTATGCTTTTCATTTATATAGTGCCCTCCATGCAAAGCGTTTACTCCTAAACTTTGTGAGATGTATAAGACTGTTAACTCAGGTGATGAGAAACCATTTGAGATCATATTTGTGAGTTCTGATCAGAGTGAGGAGGCCTTTAAGGAGTATTTTGCTGAAATGCCTTTCCTGGCATTGCCATATGATTCTGAGGTCAAAGATGATTTGAGTGATTATTTTGAAGTAGAAGGTATTTTGTAATGTGTCTGGCTTCCTAGTTAGTGGTTTTGAGTTATTAGTATGTTGATTACTAACTAATAACCACTAGAATAATAAATGGTTCAATATTTGCATTGATAATAATCTGTATGCTAATTACTAAATTATATATCATTTTCATGTAACCAGGCTGTTGATTAGTGGTTTTTGTATGTTGATTATTTATGTTATGTAGCAGTTGATATGTTTGTTGGCAGTTTTTTGTGGCAGTTATTACTTAGGGCAAATTGATATTGAGATAGAAATTAATGTGCTCCTAATTAGTATTGCTTGTTTTTTCAATTGATAACAGGTATTCCAACATTGATTATCGTGGATGAAGATGGTAATTTGATTACTACAGGTGGTCGAGCTGCCGTGAGTGGTGATACAGATGGCAAGGTAGTTAGCTTCCAGAAAAGAAAAACCTGAGTCATATTCTGGTAGCACTTAGAGATTTGTTTCTGTAGTCATTGGCAATGTATGTCATGCTGTAGCTCAGGAGTTATAGACTATTTGTTGTTTTCAGAGATTTCCTTGGATCCCAGAGCCAGTGGAATTTCTTGATGAGATTTCTGGCTCAAAAATCAATGAAGAAGTTTGTCTGGTTTATAATGCTGCCGGGGGTAAGTAGTACAGAATTTCATCTTAAACAATGTATTGCTCTCTTGGTTTTAATTGCCTACTTAGATATGGAGCAATGTAATTTACATTCTCTGATCCACTGTGGGTGACCCGTGAAGATGAAAATGATTTTCAAAAGATAAAAGATTTTACTCATCAAAAGTCACTGATAATGCTATTTGCCAGACATTGCTAATGAATTATAACATATATAAAAACTACACCTCACTTGTAATGGTAATGTCAATGATCAATGATTGCATCATCCAATCTGAAGCAAAAACTTCAAATCTACGTGATATTTGAAAGGATAACTTTTTTTAAAGACATTCTGTATTTTCCACGATTTTGTAGATGAAAGTGCTTGTGAAAAGATGAAAACAATTTTAGCTCCAATTGGTGAAAAAATTCAAAAACTAGCAAAAGAGGAGGACAGACCCCAAGATCTTTTCTTTTTTGTGGCATCTTCTGTTAATCAGGTTGTAGAATCGCTCTGTGATTTCTTGAACATCGACAAAGATCAGAAGTCGTTGTTTATTATTGATGTACCATCTGGGCTAATCTACAAATCAGAATTATCTGAGTTCTCGAAAGAAGAAGTGGAAAAGTTTATAAAGGATTATCTAGATGAGAAATTATCTGGTAAAAATATCCGTGAGTAGGGCTATGTATGGTAGATTGTAATTTTTACTGCAACTTCGTTCTCGATACTTCTAAATTAAGTTAAGTTTATCTTTTATTACATTAGGGTAAGAGCTAGCATTGTCATTCATCAAGGAAAAACGTGGTTTAGAAAACTTTGCAATTGCAATTTACTAAATTTAGTATGTTTTAGGCTAATTTTATCTTAATTTTAGCGGACTTTATATTTCTAGGATTATAGTTTAGCAATTATGCTTCCAATAGTTTGAAATTAATTTGTCGTTAATGTGATAATGTAAATAAAATAAGCAATTCCGCGAATCTTCGTAGACCTGAAGAAACTCTCTAGATGACTTCTACTGGAAATGTTCACAGACGTAAATGCGTTTGAGCCAAAAACCTCAACAACGCTGTTTTTCAGCTCAAAATTAGTTTGGGTAGAACGCAGGCGATAGGTTCAAAGCACTGATTCAAAGTGTCGAGTTTTTTTCGAAACTTTAGCACTTGTTAAAACTTGCGATATCCTGTGGAAAACGTTACTCAACTTGTTGCTTTTTTTCGGTAGAAATCTGTAAAATTTGCACAACTATGAAAATTAAAAAATATGCTAACTGTGAAGATTAAAAGGCCATGCAAAACGGTGAGAATTTTGATATCAAACACTGGCCAGTGGTTGTACCGTTGGAAAGAGCGTTCAGTAACTTCAGTGATCTAAGATTTATGTATTTGTGTTGAGAGATAGATTTCTGTCAAATAAGCGAGAATTCATGATTTCAAACTTGTGTTTTTGAGTGATGAAAGTAGGTCGGAAGACACTCCAATGACTCCATCTATTGCAGTGCTGAACGTTGTGCCGAATGCAGTGCCAACTTCACATTTGCGTTGGCGAATTTTGAAGCAGCGATGGAAGAAGTGCTAGCAGGACGTTGTTCATTTTTTTCGCATCTTTCGATATTTTTGCACAAGAATACCTGACAATGTCTGTCATGGAGCTTGTGCCTGTGTTTAGAACTGATTGGTCTTCAGAAGATGACAGAAATCGGTATCGTTTTTATTTTAATAGCAGTGCAAACGAGCGATTGTACAGTCATCGTGAAGTTGTTTGGTAGAATATTAATATTGAATATGTGATATTTAAATGGAATGTCTGTTCATTGAATAGTTTCATTATGAACATAGAATAAAACTGTATTGTTGAGTCATTGATTAATATACGTTAGTTAGCAAAGCTTTCCCACTTCCAATGACAAGTAAAAGTGTTTGACATTTATGATAGGGCAGAATGGGAATATCCTCAAGGTATGGTGTTGTCATTGGTTAATTATAGAAAAATTTTGGACAGCTTTGTTGACTCTTTACGTGGCTATGGTTTCCTACGATTAGTGAATATGTCCAGCATTTATAGACAAAGCAGAATTACAAAGTGAACCGTGCATTTATCATCATCTATTGTTTTAACAGGCATAGTTTTAGACCTGTGAAATCAACCTGGTCACCTCTCAATCAAGTTGCATTTACTAGTCATGGTTCTGGTGAAAACATCGGTTCCAGCAATATTAAATGGTAGATAGATAGATAAATGGTTCCTATCTACTTACTTGGAAGCATAAATTGCATTGCATAAATAATTACAAGGTTTCTCCCTTATGTGAGCAGTAAAATATTATCCTAAATTGTTTATTTTTGTAACAGTCAACTATTACTTTGCTAATCTGTTTATGCCAGCCCACCATGTCAACATTCGTTGTAGGAGGAAACTGAAATAAGTGGAGAAAACCTATGATTTGTAGCACAGTAGTTGACAAACTTTTCATATGAGAAATTTACGTTTGCACTAAGAATCAAACCCACAACCATATTGGCAAAAGGTGCTTGTCCATGTGAACATGCTACTGAAGCCCTAGAATGAGTTTATAAAAAATTGCTTGAAGCAGGAAGGCTCATTAACTGTTGGATTGTATAAAATTATATAGGTCAAATGATGATCATTACATTCATATTGTTGACCCAAACAAACCATGGGACGTACACAGGTATAAGGCCTGAAAATTAATAATTTTATGGTCATGTCAAATGCTTTTTACATTTAATGACAACTTGTTGGTTTCTGAATGATCGTAGCATGGTGACTGGTCATACAGAGATAATCACAGATTTGCAGTGGAGTCCATCTGGTACAAATCTCCTCTCTGTTGACAGCAATGGAGTGTTCAAGTTATGGACCATGAAGGTGTTGCAGTCTCACAGTACAAATATTCTTTTTGTTTGTCAGTCGATCGTTGGCACTGGAAAACTAATCTAAGATGAGTGCTTATTGATTTGAACAACAATGTTATTAAAGTGTTTGTTTTTGTTAGAATGGCTTAGTAAATGATTGGCTTTGTGAAAGAAGTGTCTATATTGAGGACAAAATTGTTTGTATGTCATGGCTTGGTACATCTGCTAAGGTACAATGTTTATGTATGTCTAAGGGATGGCATACTGAAAAAATCCTAAATAGTGCACTTGAAAATGCTATGTTGAAACTGCACCATATGAAGAAATATCAGTATTGTTAGTATCATTAAAGTGTCCATGTCAAGACCAGAGAGTATATCCATATTTTTAATATTCAAGTAATTATTGTGTGTAATATTTTTGTTGTTCAGTATTTATTTGGTGATGTTCAACAAAATCTTAATCAGCTCATGGGAGCAGGAAACTCGACCCAAAGTTTCCCGAGAAATAAAGCCAAGCATCCTTTGACTAATTTATGTGGACTGACTCGTGAGGGTTGGATAGCTGTGACAGAAACTGGCAAAGTATGTTTAGATTCAGTGGTGTCATCCAAATAAACCAAACGATCTGTTATTTGACAGAGTAAAGGCCCAGACACACTGGACGTGATTCGTCAAAGTGCAGTGATTTTTGAACTTTTGAAAGCGAACAAATTGATCCATGGAAGAAAGTTTTAAAACACATGTAGATCAAATAGCTAGAAATATATTACCTTTGCATATCTGGAAAATCTGAACCTGAATCGAAGTTAAGGAAAGTCGAAAAATCATGTTGCTTTGCTCAATTGCGTCTGGTGTGTATTGACCTAAAGATAGGATGGAGACCAGCAAAGTTTTCAATTCAGTGGCGTCATCCTGATGGGCAGAATAATCTGTTACTTTACAGAGTAAGATATACAAGTGAGGGAGTGTTGCTGCTCACTGAGAGTGAAAGGCTGTCAATGCCATGCAGTTCTTTATAAATCCATAAAAAAGTACATACATGTATGTTGTCTGTTTTTGTAGGTGTGTTTCATAAGTGTGGATGCCAATATTCCTGTCTCAAAAACTCAGATTGACACAGACCTCCAGGGAGTGCAAGTTGGAGATATTGCTTTGTCAAATGGTAGGAAATTTTAGACGTAGGCAGTTATCGGGTAAACCTGTCAAGGGGTTTACTCTTTCATTCTTTCTAATGCTGGATGATTTACTTGGGAGAAGTGGCACTTGACTGTATTGAGTTGACTGAACTGTCACTCACTATTCACTACTGTATTTTGCAGATGGTTTTATTATTTTGGGACTTGCTGATGGTCTGGTTGGTTCTGTGGCAAGATTTTATAAAGTATCATTGAACTGTAGGACAAGCAGTATCTTTTGACCACTATTTGTTTTGTATTTTTAAAATTTTTTGATTGATTGACATATGTACTAACTTGGAACATGCACTATACTGTTCACTTTGTGTTATTTATATCTTAACTAACACACTAGATGTGGTAAATATCACTTGCTTGGCTCTACAAACTTTATCACCATATTCAAACAAGTCATCCCATCGTAAGTACATTTACTCCTTATATGGTTGAGAGATAGCCATTGCAGTTGGTGCAGAGGCTTGTACGCAGGCTCTTTTTCATTATGCTCTGTCCGAATGCTAGACATTGTGATCTTCTTTTTGCTAATAATCTTTGTTTGTTTTTAGCCTACTCCATTACGCACATTAGATTTGTGTACAAAAATTCAGGAGATCATGTTTTGATATGCAGTAAAGGTGCAGCATTTACATGTTGATGTTATGGTATGGAAAGTCGCCTGCAGTAGCAAGATTTTATATTGACTCAGTTTTCTGCACAGGTCTCCTGGAGTCTTATATTGAACGATGGCAGTTGAATGTTGAGCCTCAACAACTTCATGAACTTTGTCAAAAACAACAGCCACACAGGATGCCTCCACCAATTAGGGTTAGACATTCATTGTAGCTTACATGTACTCTTAAGTGTAAATATGGCATTGTCAGCTTCTTGTTTTGTAAAACTTTACCCCCCCCCCAAAAAAAAATCAACAAATATAGAGTTCTATGTAAGAAGATATAAATTAGAAGTCTTCTTTAAATGACTTAAATATTGTTAATATGCCCAATCAATGAAAATGATTGATTTGCAGTAGTAGATGAATTCCAGTTCTTCAAACGATAATGTTTGTGTAGAAATACGTAAGTAATGTCTTTCCATACAGACTTGGGCATTCTTTGAGCAACATGTGATACGAAAACACATTGTGAGTCTTGCATTGCCTTGGTTACCTGTGGAACTGGAGCAAAATCAAACTACAACGTACCCAAGATATAATTTGATCCTGGGCTTTGCTGATGGCCATATCAGGGCCTTAAATAGGTATTGCAACAAGCTGTTATTGGTAATCAAACCGTGCTACAAAAATACTTTAATTATGCATAATTTATTTTCTGTAGTTTAAATTTGAGCATTGAAGGAGAATTAAAGAGCTTGGATAGTTTTACATTGCAATCTCATTGTAAGCATTGTTCACAGTAATATAGAAATTGTTGTGAAATATGTTATGTATGCAAGATAACCTTGAATTTCGATATCATTTCAGCCAGTAAAAAACTCAAGACATCATTTTCTGGCAACTTGAATGCATTCCTATCGCTTCATTATTCTCCCTGCTCTTGTTGCATTATGGGCATCACTGGCAATGGTTCATTGTATTTATTCAAATGTGAACAAAGTAAAGGTATAGAAAAAATTCCAATTCGTCAGACAAGCAAGTTTTCTTTGGTAAAATTGCTTGGAAAGCTAACAAAAACTTTACATAACTGTTATACTATCATCTGATATACTAATATATTACTATTACATTACTATTATATTACTATACTCTGTCTCAGCGTGCTAGACGGTGTGTTCTGGTCATGATCATTGTCAAGAGAAACTACCTTGTTTGTCTTTCATGCAAGCAAGTGAACTTTTCAAGAAACTTAGCTGATGTTCATGTATTTTTCAGCTGTGAGTCATCTTCATAATTCTATGACATTAAAGAATTTACTAAAGTATTGTCTGGTATCAGGTTGGGAGTATTGGGATGTCATGGTTGAACTAAAACACCAGCACGATGGTACGTTGTTTAGTGATGGAGATTTGGCTGAAGTCATAGTCACTTAGGCTATGTGCACACGGTAACGTTTTTGAGCGTTTTCATTTGTGTTTTCACGCGAAAACGGATGCAAACACTAACAATTTAGGACAGGGGCTGCAGCTAATTTAATATATTGAAAGTATTTTTTCTTCGAAAGTGTTAACTAAGCGTTAAAACGATAAACGAGACACAAACGTTTTTGGAAACGC
Organism: Phenganax subtilis; assembly: GCA_025434845.1. Taxonomy (NCBI): domain Eukaryota; kingdom Metazoa; phylum Cnidaria; class Anthozoa; order Malacalcyonacea; family Clavulariidae; genus Phenganax; species Phenganax subtilis. Next base: position 20,273 of record JAOBYK010478677.1, on the reverse strand, counting down.
TTGAAAACGGTGCTCGTGTGCACGTAGCATTACAGTTTTTTTGTTTGTTTGCAGATATATTGGATGCTACTCTAAGACTATTTGAACAAGAATATAAGAATTTACAGCATTCTCAAATAAGCAGAAAATATTTGTCTATCAAGGCTAGCTTACTTAGGTGAGTGCCCTATGTTGCTTATCAAGGTTAGAGATTGCATATATTCATAATATTTGAGTTTCTAAACTAGAATTGAATATATCTTCTTACACAAAAACAAATCTTCATTGATTTAAAGTGTGTATATTAGTATACATCATGGTCAACGATTTTGTACTTTTAGAATATATGAGTTTATTGTAATATGTTTAGGATACAAGGACTTGTCTTCCTTTGTTTTAAGTATTCATATCAAGGTCAGGGATTGTGCATATATGAATGTTTACAGTTTGCTAGGTAACTCAGAAGCCAAGGTTTTGGATTGTTATTCAAAGCAATTTCTTCTGACGCTAAGCAACTTTTTCAAGTCTTTAATCTCTCCAGTTGGGGCTGAAAGACTGATAGGTATGTTAGTATATTACAGTTTATCCTGCAAACTTCTCCAGGGTCAAGACCAAAAGAATATTTTTTATTTAGCTATTTGTCAACAAACTGCTGAAGTTGATGTTGAAGTAGTGTTTCAAAATCTAGATCTTAAAGAATTTGAAGTTGATTCAGGTAAGAGCGGTATCTTGTGATTGGTTGAAAAGTAAAATGCAGCTGCATGATTGGTTGAAACGACATAATTGTATTCCAGTTTTGTTTCAGGTGTTTTGAAAGTGTTGCAACCATTAAGTCAATGGCTTGCAGATTTCTGTTTGTCTTTTATTGGTGCTTTGTTTATCAAACAAGGACGAGAAGTCATGCCAGGGGTATGTTTATGCTTATTGAGATTTTGTTGAGCAAAACGGTATACTTTCTCATGATAATTGCTAATTGACCACCATATACGGTTGATCAATTATGCTTTGTCAAACCCATCAATTCATATACTATGCTATCAGTGCTATTTTGAGAAAAAAGCATTATGTTAATGATTTTTTCAGGCAAGTCTTATGTTGGACAATCAATGTATTTCATTATCGAAGCAACTGCTGCTTTTGATGCTGATTTGGTCAAAACAATGGCCAGGAATATTACCGTATTGTATCACAGTTGTCGGTAAGAATACTATGTTATGAGTCCAAAGTGTTTGGCTTTTTTCCAAAACGAATTTTCCTTTCTCCCCTTAGAAAAGTATGAGTATGTGGTTCATTTATTCAGACTAGTGTCCAGGCTGTGGATGGCAAATCATCAGGCACTTGATTTTGGGGTTCTGGAGAATTCTATTTCAGGTTGTCTTTTATTTTTGCATCAGTTCAGTAGTTTATCTTGTATGCTATGAAAAACCCACTTTTGTTTGCTTTAGAGTTGGAACTTCATTTTTCCAACCACTTGAATTATTTGTATCAATCTATGCTGATGTCACACACTAATCAAGGTAGTGCTCTATTACTTTGTTGTCACCTTTTACAAGTTTGAATGAGCATGAAGATTTTTGCAAACAAAAGTGATTTACAGTATCCTGAAGCTGCTGCTAGTGTGAAGTTTACTGTTCACAATTTATGTTACCTTAGGAGTTACCAGTAAACAAGCGTATCTGAAACCAGACAAGCCGGATGAATACAAGTTTGGTGAGCAACCACGTGATCGGATGTTGCCCTTAAGACTGCTGACCAGTGAGTACAACAGTAACATCGATGTTGTCACCAAGCAATTTCTTGGCAACGCGTCAGACACAAAATTACGTCAGTGTACAAAGTAAGAAACTAAGAATACTTAAACTGCTTTCCTTAAAAAAACTGGTGGCCTGCCAACAATATCTCCAATAACTGTGTATTCACTTTCCTCAAGTTTATGTAAACACAAATGAACTGATGAAATAAAGAATTTGGTCAAGTCCCCAATTCATATTTTCAAAGACTGTTTTTCTGCATCTAGGTGTGACGGTATCTCTTTACTGATGCCTGATGACAATCATGATAATCCCTGGGACCAAAAATGGACAATGGCTTGTATGTGTGGTGGGGTTTGGAAACGAGTGAGGCCAAGTTGATAAGGTCCCAGAGTAGGGCAAACTAACTAAACAAGTGGGAAGCAATCTTACACTGACAAATGAAATTGTCTGGCATTTAGATAGAGTAAAATGAGAAGGTAGACCATCTTGCCAGTCAAGGGGTAAAGAAACCAATGCAAACTCGTTCTGTTTATAGTCATTGGGATGTACCTCAATGGCTAAATTAATTTAATACAGGAAACTTCTTACATATAAAAAAAGTATTTCTATTTTTTTGTGCCAAGGTCAGCTATACTGTTATCATCAACTTCTGGCCATTTTTCTTGTATCAGATCGATGAGGTCATCTTTGACATCCCCTTGAATAATTATTTCATCATCTCCAGTCACAGAGGTGCCACATGCAAATTTCTGCCCAAATAATTTTGTGGCTTTCTTTATATCAATATCTAAAATAAAAAAATTTCAATTTACTGGAACCTCCCTTAAGAAAAGCTGTCTGGTGGAAGACAGACTAAAATAACAAAGTGGGGTGTGCTGGGTGCATTGTCAGTCAGTGCGTCAAAACCCACCTACCAAATGTTTTTAGCCCAGTTACCACAGTGACATATTTTTTCTTACTTCGTTGGGAAAGTGCTACAGTAATCTTTTTAGGCCCTGCACTTGCCTTCTTTTTTGTTTTAACAACGCCCTTCCCTCCTAAATAATGAGAAGACACAAGATGTTTAAAGTATAGTAGTATTCATAATTTAATAAAATACTTGGTACAGCATATGGTAGTATTACTATTACCTCTCGTCTGTCTTTTCTTGGCTCCAGCAACGTCTAACTCTTCAAGGCCTTGTGCAACTAAAATAATAGAAAACTATGGAAATCATTGGCATTAGACAGAATCCAGACTGGAAAGTTTGTATGTTACGCCAAATATCTTTGGCGTAAGAAAGGTGTTCCTACGCCAAATTTTGGCGTATTTCATCGACGAAAATCTGCTTGCTTTGTTTTGGCGTGGCGTTAAGTTATCAAATTAAACTGATTTCCTTGCATTTTCTACTGTATATCGTATTATGAATTGAAATGCTGGTGCTGAACAGGCCTTCTGAACAGCATATTCTTAGTGGAATTCACGTTAAAAATATCTTCTCAGTGATATTGTGTTGTCGCTAGTGCTGCACCGGCGCAATATTTTCGGAAGCGAAAAAAATGGCGTAAAATCTGTGGCGTACGAAAAACGAACTTTCCAGTATGGGACAGAATGAAAAGCAAAGTAGGCTGAAGTAAAGCACATTGCCAAGCCAATACCTTGTGCTATCATGTCTTCATATTCCTCTGGGTAATTGCCTTTCCACCATTCCTTACACTGATCGTAACTTGGATTGTATTCACAATACTAAATATCAAGGGTTTGTATTTGTTTACATTTTTAATTCAGCATCATGACTTTTTGTGTCTTTGATATTTCAGATGGCCTAGCAATGTCTTTAAAGTCTCTGCAACCTTAACAGTCGGGGAACGCAAATATCTGATCTTGGCCAGAAATCTTCATACACATGAACCACGAAGGTACAAAAAGTTTAACTACTTTTAATCGTAAAAAACTAAAAATTTTCAATTTATATGAAACATACCTCGTTCGGTAGGCTGCAAACTTTAAATAATAAAAAAAATGGTTAATAATACGCCCGATTCCCAATTAAACGCACACGAATACGTACTTCCACAGTATATAACTTCTAGCGGATAACTTAACTCCTCATCGTCCGCCATCTTGAATCTTGCCAGGACTCGACGAATTTTTCTGATGAAGAAAATCGTATTCACCCCCTGGGTAAATGCATCGATCTTTAAGAAGTAACCGGTTCGTATTCATATAAAAACACCTACTTTTTATTTCGGGGGGGTGTGAGATGTCACATTTAATTTTTATTCCGTCATCGAACAGGTCACAGACTCACAGTTGACCATGAAAGTTGCCCAGGAACATGTAGTGGGTGTAGTGGTGGCGCTATTTACTACTTTTCATTGAAATTTAAAGCTATCGTGGGGATGTGGTTAAAATTACTAAACACTAATACTTTACAGTTGTATCTTACTTTCCAAGTGTCATCACCACTGATTGCAACATATTCCCATTAACTTTTTCTCTGTACATCTCGTACAATTTATCAAATTTTTAAACATATGTAAGAACGTTCTTCAGCAAAAGTCGCATGCTTGAACAGTTGACCTCTTCAGTTCACATTGCTTTGGTTAAGTACAAGAATTCTATGACTGCACAGCAAATACGCTCAATTTTCAGCACTTCTTTTGCGATACTGACTTCTAGTGTAATAAAGTAGTAATACAGTAAAAATAACAAGAACAAAGTTACATTTTTTAACAAGCTACTAGTCAAAATAAGTTAATATTTTATATTCAAATTGACAAAACAACATCTTAGCCCCACTCGACTTTAGGCAATTTCGGGTAGCCTTCACAAGGAGGGGGTAACATAGAGGGGGGCAATTGGGAAAGTGGGGGAAGATTGGGAGGCAGTGTGAACATCTGAGGAATATCTTGGTCATCAGTGGATTCTTTACCAATTTCGGAGACTTGATTGTCCTTTTGATATTTACGTTTCTTTTCCCATTTTGCAAGCCAATCACTGAGCACTGGCTCTGGGCCAGTATTACTTGTTGCCAACTGAGCTGTTGCTGAATATTAAAAATTAGAGATGACATCAAAGGGTCATGAGAAAAGTTCTTCTAGAGTAATTTCTTACCTTGCTGTTCTAACAGCAACTGTGGATTTGTATGTGAAAATCTGCAATTGTCACCAAAGTCACAAGTCCCTACATAAAAGAATACCAAAATCTAATCATGCTTAGTCTTTACCTTATACCAACTGGCAATGCATGACTGTCTGAAGTCAGATAAGTTATATATTTGTGAAGGAAAACCTTGCATCTAAATAGATTAGTAACAGCTGAATATACCTGTCTGGAAGAACCGTCTGCACGGAGGTTTCTGAGCTTCTTCAGCTAGAAGTTGAATGGGATCTTGTGGAGGAAAAAATGGCAAAGTTCTGTATTAATTTAATTTTTAATAATTGATCTGTGGCCTTGGTCACTTACTCACCCTTGAAAGAGTCATAGTGTAGTTTGCGATTTCGTTTGTGTTGAATGCCATTTATATGTTTCTTGCGATTGCCTGGGGAATCTGCAAAATGTCTATCGCAGTATTCACAGTAGTATCTTTTGCCCATCAAGGACTGAAGCCTAATCTAACAGTGGGCAAAATTACCAAAATATAAAAATATCTGTTTTAAAGCAACTCCAGGTATTTTTTCACCAATACTGCCTTTATGAAAACTCAAGTTCAAATATAGCTCAATTTCGAAGAAAATTGACCTTGAAAAAGTTTTAATGATATGTACAAAAATTACTAAGAGTCCACAAGTTGCAACATTTCAACATGGCGCTTTTTACACAGCTAACCCAAAATTGTGGCACGAGTTTCTTTGCAATGAAAAATATTGAACAACGCAAAATAAGGAAAAAAAGGATATTTTCATATAAAACTAGGGAAGATTTCAGTGTTTTTATCATAGAATAAAATTTAGCTTTCTAGTTATTTTAAAATGATATTTCTTTCTCCACCCAAAAATTTTATGAAAAATAATTTCAATATTCTTATCTTTGTTTTTTCTTTTTTTTAATGGGAATTTTTAGTTGCAAAACTGGTGTGAATTTTGAAAAATTTCTTTATGTTTTGTAGATATGGTTTTTGACTTATTGACTTTCATGAGGCAGAGAATGTTGACCAAATGCAGAAGCTGACAGCTTACAAGAGCAAACTTATTCTCATTTGCTTATATAACATACAAGATTGCGACAGGTGTAAAGAAGAATTACGTGATGAACGACAACGTCAGGGGGGTTGTACTATTAGATCTATAAAGGGGTTGGATAACCATGATGTGACTATGACGACTTCCACTGACCACTTCTGGTTCGTGGTTCGGCAGCAACTTCTGCAGCAATGGCGGGATCCTTTCCAGAAATCGTTCGTGGACAAGTTTTCGACGTTGGACCGCGTTATACTAACCTAAACTACATCGGAGAGGGCGCATATGGCATGGTCTGGTATGTTCGCATGTAAAAGTGTTACAATTTAACGTTCCATCGAACGAAAATGTAGCAAATTAGAGTTCGATCGAACACGTCAAAGCAATCAGTGCGTCTGGAGTGTTAACATTGCTGATATTTCTCTCATTTTTTTCTGCATAGTTCGGCAACGGATAACCGTCTAGGGCAGCGTGTTGCCATCAAGAAGATCAGCCCTTTTGAGCATCAGACATATTGCCAGCGAACGTTGCGAGAAATCAAGATTTTGACAAGATTTAAACATGAAAATGTATGTTTGTTTGTCTCATGTGTCGTGGTCGGTCACAGTCATATAAACATGCCCGCCTACTTTGATATTTGTGTCGTCCTATCCCTATTTCTTGCAGAAATACGTTTGTTTTACTTTTTCTCATTTCCTTGTTTTATGTTTGACTTAGATTATTAATATAATGGATATCATTCGGGCACCTGATTTGAACCAACTAAAAGATGTGTATCCTTTCATACAGCCAGCATTCTATTAAACTTCCCACCCACCAAACCGTATTGTAAACTTCTCGCAGCATTCGCAAACAAGCAGTCAACTGTTGACTCATGTTCTGTCCAAGTATTAAACCATTTTGGCTGTTTGTTTGCGCTATTACTAAACGGTTAACCGTGCTCAAAAGTCCAATCGCTGTCTTTGGCATTTTGCCGACTACAAAATCAGCATTACTGAAGTGATTACGTTCGAGGTAATGCGATTTGTTCATTTCCAAACTGCGATCCTTTTCGCCAGTTTTCCCTTCATATAATTGCCGGTTACAGCACGTTTATTTGCATGTTTCTATCAAAATGGCCAGATTCGTACTTACAAGCGATAATAACTATTCAATTGTTTGTTCTTCCTTGGGCTTTCGGCTGCAGTCATTCAATACGCGTGTAAGCGCATACAGACAGACACGGCACATGGCTATCAAATTTATGAACACAGAAAATAATTCAAGCTTACAAAAGTCTGCAAACTGCGATTTTATTAAACTTCGGCTCTGTTGCAAAACCAAAATTTGTTTACCCCCTTTACAAAATGATCAGTTGAGCCTTCAGGACATAACATTTTATTAACAAACTTTACACAAAATGTCTGTACCATAGGCTTAATTTGTTGTCTTTCCTGTGATGATAGTTCGCTAATAGTATTGCATTTGTTCGCTCTTTACACAAAATCGTATTACATTTTATATATCACCGTAGACTATCCAAATTTGCGTCCTGTTCTCAAAGCAAATGTGCCTTCTACATTTCGGAACTCAAAGTATTTTTGTTTTCCAGTCGATTCCATGCAAAAAGACCCTTTATTTATTGATAGCAATTTACTGTTCAACCATGTAAATAATCTTTATTCTAAAAGTTTGTAGGTTTTATTAATATATGTTGTTTTGACTGCACAAATATGCACGTTGTCCTCTACTGTATCTGTATCCTGTAGCATGCCTGCTTCTACATTTATCAATAGGTTGAATTCTTACAAATGTTATTGTTTTGCAAAAATACCATACGTGCCTAGTGAGAAATTGATTCCAAATGTGTTGCCTAAACAGGTCTTGACAAAAAGTTAATCACATTACATATCTCCTGAAAAACAGTTGTTTGACAGCTGCTAACAAATTATTCAGTTACAGTTGAATGAGTTAGAATATATTGACTACCCCATATTCCAAGAGCTGCAAAGTGAAGTTACTCTGCTATATTTTCTTCCTTTGATAAAATGTGTTGCTAAACTTTCCAATACTTTCCATGAATTTGGAATTTCATTAGCAGATCTTTTGATCAAAATAGACCACTGAGTTTCAACTTTCATTGCAATAAATGTATAATCTTCATTGTTATACAAATGTTGAGATCACTTTGTGCAATATATTTTTGAATGTTTAACTCATCAAGTGGCAATGCCCCCTAGTGTTTTACTGTCCAAGATAACAGGAGATGTTACTCATCTGGCTGTATTTCTTGCCATTTAATGCTTAACAAAAACGAAACACTTGCTTCGGCAATTTCTTTAACTACACCATCAGCTATATTGTGCAAACTTTAATGGAAACAGATTTGTACAAATTGTTGAAGTCTCAGAAGTTGAGTAACGATCACACGTGCTACTTCCTGTACCAAATACTCCGTGGGTTGAAGTACATTCATTCAGCAAATGTTCTTCACCGAGATTTGAAACCAAGCAACTTGCTGTTAAACACCACATGTGATTTAAAGGTAAACAAATCAATATTACTGTTGTGTTTACTCAGAGAAAAATAAAAAGTAGGGCACACTACTTTGTGGGTTAAAATTTGAAATTTTTGATACAGATCTGTGATTTTGGGCTGGCTCGTGTTGCTGACCCTGATCATGACCACACTGGGATTTTGACGGAGTATGTTGCGACAAGATGGTATCGTGCTCCAGAAATTATGCTCAACTCAAAAGGTTATTCTAAAGCAATCGATGTGTGGTCAGTTGGATGTATTTTGGCTGAGATGTTGTCCAATAAGCCTTTGTTCCCAGGCAAACACTGTATCCTCCTTCACAATAAAAGACCATACTCATAGTATTGTTCAATGTACATCATTTTTTAATTCTAAGTTGTTACATTTCAGAATCCGTTAAATAGGATTTGTAGCAATTTTGTGCAAGTTTTGGTCCTTGACTATGTTATTACAGACTTGGATCAGTTAAATCATATCCTAAATGTGCTTGGATCACCAACTTTAGAAGACCTACAGTGTATTAAAAATGACAAGGTAACAGCCCCTCCTGGACTAGCTAATCTTCCTGACATTTGACAAGCCTTACTTCCTTGTGAGTTGAGTTGTCTTGGTTATCACTAAGATCGGCTGTGTTATGTCTATGAGGTTCTAGGACTATTAAATATGAAGTGAATGGTATCATTTGTACATAGTGTGGAGATTTTTTAATGCAGTTTGCACAATTAAGTAGACATTTAAGAAAGAATGTATTTTGTAATATGTTTATATTATCTTTAAATGTGCCCAATTGTTGAGAGTGAATAGTTTGGAAAAGTTGGTTATTTTCTTTTAGAAAAGTTTGTGAATATGGTGTGTTTGTTTATAGGCAAGAAGTTACATCCAAGCTCTTCCATGTAAAGCAAAAATTCCTTGGAGCAGAATATTTCCAAATGCAACCCCAAAAGGTATACTTTGCTAATTTCAAAAGGTTTGTGGTCATTATAGAATCTGCTCAATCTTGGAACTCTCAAGTTTTCACACTATGTGTTTATAGACCATAGAAAAGTTTTATGTGTCCAAATTTTATTATTTTTTTTTTAATCTTGATTTCTCATATATTTTCTTAAAAGCTTTGGATCTTCTTGCTAAGATGTTGTCATTTAATCCAAACAAAAGATTCACTGTTGAAGAATGTCTTGCTCATCCCTATCTTGAACAATATTATGACCCAACTGATGAGGTATGAATGTGGCTGCATTGGGTTTACTTTTAACAATTCATTTGCTGACAAGTTCGTTTGCTCATGTGCCACTTGTTTTTAGCCCGTCGCAGAGCAGCCATTCCGATTCGAAACAGAACTCGACAATTTGCCAAAAGATGAATTGAAAGGTAGGACTATTAAAACCACTCTTTCAGATGTTAGCTGCACTCTGTCATAAAACTTTGTTGATATATTGGCCAATATATTTTAGTAGCCAATAATAAGGCCTCACTTCAAGATTTTTCCAATAATTTAGTTAGTTGGTTCTTTGCGTATGCCCATCACTTTGTTGATTTTAAAAGCAAGAAAAAGCATAAGTAGAAAAGTAACCTCCGGGCGGAGGAGTAAATGGGAGAAAGAGAGTAAAAAATAGCTGCTTACTTTATGGTTTTCCTTTTCATTGCAGAATTGATTTACGCGGAGACTGCAAATTTCGTGAAATAGACATCATTGCATTAGTCTAGTAGAATTTAATGTATTATATGAAATGTTTTATCGCTTTTGGCTAGCTGAATGAAATTTCTTCGGGAATATTTTGCAACACTTTGCATGTAGCAAAAAAAGAATTTCATTTCTGTCTAAATTTCCTATAAGTTATTTGACTGAATGCGACTTGTATTCAAAATTTTTTTTCGAATTTTATATAATAGGATGTTCGAAAATTAGCGAGCACAAAATCGCTTTCAATACTGTATTTTTTTTCAACGTTAGAAATTAGTCTTAGTGTTGATGTAGATCTGAGTGTAGAATTATTTTCATGTGGCGTTCGCTGCATTGTGACTTTCGTGTGTTGCAAAGTTTAGAGAGATGTTGTCGAGCTTGTATTGTTGCAATTTATTGGTAAAATTTGTAATCCTGTATTGATGCTGTGTGAAATTTGATTCTTAATAAATGTATCAATAAAGTAAATGAAACTTCCTTGGCCACTGAGACACGAGCAACTGTTTTTGTAAGTTCTCAACCTACGAATGAGGGAACCCGTTGAGAAACTTATTAAGGAAAACTTGTTTGTTCGTTGAGGCTCCATATGTTTTCATAAAGCGCATTTCATTGGCGATGTTTTTCAATCCATTTTCCATAACCAATAAAAAAAGAAAATTTTTCTAAGATACAAAGGAATCGACGGTGATGGGATATGTTATACAATTTGTCGGTTTCATTGTAGCTACTATTGAACTCGTCGCTAGGTTAAAGAGCGATTGCAACTCCTCATTTGAGGCCATTGTTCACTTTAATTGTGGATTCACATTGACTTTCAAAGTCGTTTGTCACGCGCTGATAGTCACAGAACAAATAAATAGGCCTTATTTCGCTACTGTGCCGTTGAAGAGGGAAACGGCAAATGATTTTCATTATAAAGAAGAACAACTATTCGCCGAATATGAGGCCTGTTTCAAACGTCGAATTTTGCATGAGTCGAAGGCATTCAAGACAATGCATAATTGAGGCAGTTGTTCTGATTATCTTTTGTATTAAATGCGTTCGACCCATGCAAAATTCGACGTTTGAAACAGGCCTGAGGTCCACATTGCGGAACCAAAAAGAGAGAGATGAAGATGATCGCCATTTTCAGAAAAAAGCGGCGGCCATTTTGCAAGAGTTGATCGTCGACCAATCAGCGTCGCGTATTCTTTCTAACTACTTTTGCGACTTTCATAAATAACTCGCACTAAAGTTTCACCATCGTCTAATATTCGGATTTTGAAGCGGTGTTTTTCTAATATAATTCGATAGATAACGACTCCTGCGTCGAAACAAACTCACGTGGGAGTAATGAAGCTGAAAACAAAATTAATGACCGCTTAATTTATGCAGAAATAAGCAAAGTCGTTTAGTTTTGAATCGGTGACCGAGAGCGAAGGAACAGCTTGTACGAAGTCAACGCTTGAAGACAGACTCGCGAAAAGAAACAAATTCAAGTGGTTTACTTTGAAGTCTAGTTTAAGACGAAAGAGAGTGCAGAAGCGTTCATTTGAAGGACACATTTTTAGGTGAGTTTGGCTCGATAAAAAATAGTGTAGAGTTCGTTAGATATTCCACGTGGCCGCTGTTTGACTCGCCTAAATTGTTTGTGATTGAACGTACGCCGGTTGTACCGTATCTACCCTGAGTAGTCTAGTTTAAATTGAGGCAATTCTGAATTCTAGCAAATGTAAATAAAACAGTGTTTCTGTGATCCGGTCTGCTGATTTTCACCGTCGTAAGGACACATTCCGTCCTGACGATAAAAACACCATCGGCATTTGAATGTAATACCAAACATATAGCATTCTAAGGTGCGACCGCCTTCGTTTCAACAACGTAGGCTTTCGAATGGCTATTTACTTGACTGGCGATATAAGTTTTTCGAAATTCCCAATCTTGTTCTAAACTGTCCCAAATTAGGACTAGACAATTGTAGCGAATATATTAGTGTGAAAAATATTTTTAAATCGAAACACACGTTTTGAAATTTTTGAATTTCTTGATATCTCTTCATCGTTAGCTTTGCTTTGTAATAATACGAAAAAAAAACCCGTTCGGCGGAATTTTCCGTGCGGAAAATAAATCTAGCGACGTTGATTCTTTCGCGTGGAGGCGAAATATATTGCTAGCCAATCAGTTTGTTAGATCAGTTATTTTCGTCACGGATGATTCCGCTTAGTGAAAAACGGGCTTGAGGTATTAATTAAGCTGCTTTACCACGAAAAATTGCAAATTTTTGTGATGATTGAGAACTTGAAAATTTTTTCCTTCGCTTATTCACGAAATTAAATTTTGTGAATCTTCCTATTATGCCTCAATTCGTCCCAAATTTGCACCACATATCACTAATCGATACATTAACCAAACAAAAATCATTTTCACATCATGGAAATATGTTTTTAAAAATTTGCAATTTTACCTTTAAGAAGATTTAAGATAATTATCTCCTAATCCTTGGTTTGCTTCGTTATAAACTCGAATAATTGCATGGTCTCCAGTCTCAAATGTCACTGCTCTGCCAGCATTCAGGTTAAACGAGTTTCCGTCCACACACAGAACCAGTAATTTGGCCTCAATATGCGCAGACCTCACGCAAATTTCAGTTTCTTGCGCACCAATTGTCAAATCTATCACGCTACCAAGGTAGTGCAAACCGCGAACACGTAGCTCCGTCACGTTCTCGGGCAGTCTTGGGTTTAGTCGGATCTCGTCGTGGTGTAATCGTAATCCTCCGTATCCGAAAATGACCGCTTGCAAGAAACCGCCCATCCCTGTAATGAAGTTGACGGCCCCGTCGCCTGATGGGTATTCAGTCCACACCTAAACCACAAGACGTTAAGAACCAAATTGAAATCGTTGCGCTAAGCTTTGAAAGTATTTTCGTTCGAATAAGCTTCATATTGTAGGAATTATGCAAAAAATGTCGCTCTGAAACCCATTCACTGATTAAATCAAAAGACGTACATACCTTAAATGGCTCTCGTACGTTTTTGTAACTCTCGCGAAACGAAATCGACGCGTTCTGAGCGTGGTCGAGCTCCAGCCAACCAATAGCAAACATCGCTTTCGCCATCGCTGGGCTGTCGGGATCAGTTCGGGGTTCGTAGATTGCCAAGTCATTTTGTCGCACTTCTTCGCTCATATTTAGCGTCAGAGGAAAACCGAGTAAAATCACATCAGCTTGCTTGACTGTCACGCTCAAGTTATATCCGTCGTATTCCGGGTGATAGCGAAGCTCGGAGTCAAACGGTATACGCAACCGCTGTGCAATACTAGACCAACTTGCGGGTGCGGATGGTACAAATGCATTCGCGAATTCAAGATTCCGTTTTGCGACAGCATTGGTAAAGGCAGAGTTGTTTACATTGGAATGATATTCATCCGGGCACATTACATGATTGATGACGTAATCATCACGTGTTTCATCATATGTTACACGACTGGCCCAGAATTCTGCAATACCGCTGATCAAAGGAATGCCTACGTTTTTGAGCCATTCTTGGTCACGTGTTACCATCCAGTATTGTTCAACAGCGAAGCCAATGTCACCATTAACGTGAATCTCGTAATTTGAGTAGACCTCTTCGGGACAAACTGGACAACCGGTAAAAGCACTTTCCCAGGGAAACATGGTACCTGGAAATTTTAAATATTGCAGATTTAGGCCTCTGAGTTTTACAAAAGGCCATAATTTGTTCATCATTTTTCATCGCAAAGCGTCTTTTTGTTTTACTTACCGGATACATTATGGTCTTTTGCGTTTTCTCTGGCTGCTTCCATACGTTGGAATCGGTACAACAGGAGACTTCTGGCTACATCTGGATACAGCATAAGCAATGACGGGTACATCCACGTCTCCGTATCCCAAAATGAATGTCCCCAATAATCATTACTGGATAGGCTGCCTGGACTAAGACCATAAGGCCAGGACGCACGAACTGAGCTATATTTGAATTACAGAGAAACAAGAGTAGAACAAAAGCAATTTTTCTTGTCAAGTTTATTGACGAGTTCACTTGCTCTTGTGTACCACATCAGATTCTTCTTGACAAGGTTCTTCACAAGTCTCTTGCTCGTGTGTATAACAAACAAGTTTTCCTTGACAACAAATGTTCCTGGACAAGTTTCTTGAGGATTTCCATTTGCTTGTGTATATGACGAAGAACTTTCGCTCAAAACGTGTTAATAGACTCCTTAAAGAAACTTGTCAAAGAAAACTTTTTCGTTCTGTACATGAGCAAGCAAACTTGTCAAGAAACTTGTTGCCGGATAATTTCAAAGGACTAAGGATGTCGAAAATCAGCTCTTACCTAAGTATATAATACAAGCTACCCTGGATCACTTGTGCTAATTTTAGGTCTCCCTTAATCTCGATCCCAGACTGCTGCCAAAGTTCGGCCCATGCTTCCGTATGCGCGGCCAACAGACCATGGCCAAGCATTCTTGCTTCCTTGTGACAATTTAAAGCACTTTCTAAATACTCAACTGTATTCAAACTTGTTACAATAGCTGTAACAAAATGGAATGTTTGGTTTGTATTTGGTTGAATAACTAGTGATTTCGGTACTTCGGTCGAAACAACAGCTACCCCAACTCTTGCACTATTAAGTTCTTCAGTGGTGTTTATAAAACCATATTTTGCTCGCAATTCGGAACTCTCCGGAGGTAGTTTATTCTTAGGAACTTCAGTGAAATTGATATCCTCGCTTTTATTACCTTGTGTAGTAGATAAAGAAATATGCAATGCTTCTTTTTGTGAATTTTGCACTCGTATTTCGACAACTAGTAGATTATACAGCTTTCTGTGGGCATAGATTATTTGATTGACGCTAAAATCGTTTCCTTGGACGTATTGAGTGAAAACAGCTCTTTGAACGTCTAATGAATATATTTTTGAGGTCGTCTTGTTCGCAATAGACATGCGTATTGCAGAAGTTGAAGGCACTCTCGCACGGTGACTGGGTTGGCGTCTCCGACCATTGTAGACTCCGCTAATATAAATAGAATCACTGAATACTCGTGTAGCTAGATACCCATTGCCAATCGTTGCCATCAGTCGTTCGTCTTTTGGTAGAATGTCCGTGGTGAAATTTGTCGCCGACATATTGCAGGTTTTATGCTGCTTGTTCAACCGATGTATTCGCGAGTACAATACCACGGTGGATATTAAAAGCACCAATGATTTCACAAGGGTTACAGCTAAAGCGTGCATCTTTTGATATTTGATACTGGATTCATCAATGGCTGTTTTGTACATTATTAATATTCGAACTAGGAAATCTGATATTTTCAAAGTGACAAATTTTAAATAAGTATTTTGAACTTTAAAAAATTTGTTCATGTATTTTTAAAAAGTATAAAATTTTGAAAGGTTCAAACTTTTACGTGCGTGTCAAAAATGTTTAGCTGGAAAACATCCGTGAGGATCTTATTAATATCTACCAGACAATCTTTTTTGATTCGCTTTATAAGTTTAGCGGTTCTAGCTTGTGGGATGAAGTATTTGAAACTCTGTGTCGAAATCTCGAACATGCGTGTCGCGGACTGGTAGTACTGAGCTTACGATTGTGCACGTTTTTGCGACGACGCCGCCATGACAACACAGCGTCGTGCTAAGTCAAATTCATGTTACGAATCAACCTGGATTCGCCGACGTCGCGAATTTCGGCCACAACACCTTTGTTTTTTTCAAATTTCACATTTAAATTCAGTTTGAGTTACCAGAAACGTTCGCTAAATAGTTAGAAAATATGTAATTATATCCAAGTTTGTTGAAATATAATAAGAATAGAAAGAAACATTGTCAAATTGTAACTTTTCAAAATAACTCCTTTTCCGCCATTTGAGCTTGGACACACCCCCGCAAAACATGTTCTAATTGGACGCCAAAGTTTGAATGTTTACCCGTTAAGACTTGTAAACTTTCTTCCGTAAAGTCGGCAGCTTTGCATTAAATTATTCCTTGCTTAATGCGTATTGGTGTTTTTTCCACCGTATTTATTTACCGTATTCATATTAAGTCGAAAAGACATCAATACGCATTAAACAATGAATAATTTGAAGGGAAGCTCCAACTAAACGGAAGAAAGTTTACAAGTTTTAACGGGTAAACATTCAAACTTTGGCGTCCAATTAGAACATGTTTTGCGGGGGGGGGGGGTGTCCAAGCTCAAGTGCAATTGACAGTAACGCATGCGTATTGTTACTCTTGTCACAACGTCGTCGCCCGAACTCGCTTTTTCGTAAGCTCCCTATTACCGTGTTCTGATATCGTGGAACGTGAGCTTCTTAAAACAAACGTGTCCTCGAACATCAGTGGAGAGCGGCGTTTTTGACAACACGGACGTCGACCAGAAGTAAACTAGACGTTTACCATCAATCACCGTGCCTGGCCCAGTCCTTGGACGTTTCTCTCGCCGTTCGTGTTGTCAAAAACGTCCCTTGCTCTCTATTGACAATGCTGTTGGCCTAAAAACCGTTAGGCGTTGATAACGACATATTAGATTCCAAGCGCGCGTTTTTGATTGGTTCAAGTGCATCAGGCCACATCACATGAGCATGTTGGCGCCTGTGCTGGCCATTGCCATCCCCTACTAACAATGTCAGTTCGTCAAACACGTTTTTACGGAAATATTTGTGTCAACAAGACGAACTTTGTTCGCGAAATAGTATTGGTAATTTGTTTTAAAGCGTAGAAGCGCGCGTTTGACCTTCAATTTTTTCGACATTGACAAATTGATCATTTATTAAAAGCGAAAGCGTCCAATTTCAAAATATTTTGAACATGGGGAAACGAACCTATGGGACCGCCTAGTGACACACACACTGAACTAGCCAATAGGAAGCCAACTTAGCTCATTAATATTCTGACATGCTGCTAGGAGTTGAGAGCAGTGGTTGAAAGAGCGTACAAAGAGAGGGATAACTTGCCAATTTGACGCCTGTCCCCCAAGTTGTTAAGTATGGTTTGTCTTTTAATCCTTTCTTAGGGCTTTGCACCTTTGCTGCAATGGATACGCTGAAATGCTTGAGTTTGTTATTGGTTGTGACCATGGTTCATTCTACGAGTTTGGCTCCAGGCGGGTATGTATTCTATTATAAATACTTCCCTCATAAATTGCGTGTTAGTTTAGCATCATTTGATATTGTTAACCCGTCTTATGTTATGGCATTTCTCGTTTGCTTATCAACTTTAATGAGTCGTATTTTATGCCTCGTTTAACAGCACTGAGAACTTTGTAGTACGTTACACGAATGTTCATAACGCGCTGCTGCTCTCAATTGTGGTGGAGTTCGAGTACAATCCATATTTCATGTGCAAATTACTAAAGTTTAATAGTTTTTATTTAAGCTTGTTTCCCTCTTAGTTTGTAGCGTAATAACGATTGCAGGTACAGACATGTTCCTCTACAAAGGTCAAACGTATATTTAATGCGAAACTTTACGGCAGGAGCTAATAGAGTGTTCTCCATTCAGTTATATGATACAACATCACCCACATGGTTCGAAGGATATTAACCATGGGAAACGCTAGTAAAAACAATACAATATTACTATAAGATAACAAATTGGCTGGCTTTGTATTTTTGCATGAAGTCCTATCCAATTACCTTTAAATATTTCGCGTCGCTAATCTCTATTTACATAGATGATAAGTGAACTAAATATTCACCATATTACAGTGAATATTTAGTTACATTTAGTTCAATGGCGCAAATTGAATCAATTTTCTTGAATGAAGTAATGAGTCGCATTACATAAATGGGATTGTAGTGAGTTTTCGAATAAAGTATTTAATTTTCTCACTGTTGTATGTAACTCAGTTGCATTTGACTTGGCCTCGACGCATGAAGATGTTAAACGCTTAAAAGCACCGTCTTTTCCTTATATTAACATTCCGTTTACAAAAAGTTTGCAAGTACAGATGCTTGTGATTACAACTCACAACTTTGTGAGAACGCATTGAAAAGCCAGTATACTAACTCAGCTGTATAATCTATGATGGTTTGCTTCATTTGGTCCGACGTTGTTGACAATTTGGCTGCGAAATTTTCATCATGATTTTTGCGATTGCGGAGTAACGTACGTACCAGGCAATTCTTGGGGTAATTTTTCAAGTGGATGGATTGTGTTGCAAAATTTGCTCCATTAATCCATTGCAGGTTTATATAAGAGTTGAGAGGTTTAAATTCCACGCATTTCTAGAACAGTAATTTTGTGGTTCCCGACCGCTATTTTTTAGGAAGTTGTAGTAACGTAATATTTCTACTCTGCTTGACTTTGAAATTGTAATAATATGACCTTGCAACATGACCGAACATTTGTGTACTGCTTTTGCAACGTGGTGCTTTCAAACTCTTTTTTGTAATTTAATTATACGTCGCTATTTGCGTGTTTCACATCGTCCATTCTTCTCTGATATTGGATGACGTGTTTTGTCTCAAAACAAGTGGGCGAAGGCTTCCCAGCTGCTTTTAGGCAATTATGATTACACTATAGGCTTTTCGGTTGTGGTATAAGTCTTCCTACATCTTAAGCTATACGTGCACACGGACGCCGTTTTCAAGCATTTCCAAAAACGTTTTTGTCTCGTTTATTGTTTCAACGCTTAGTTAATACTTTCCTAGGGAAAATATTTTCAATATATTAAATTAGCTGCATCCTCTGTCCTAAATTGTTTGTGTTTGCATCCGTTTTCTCGTGAAAACACAACTGAAAACGCTCAAAAACGTTACCGTGTGAACATAGCCTTGTACGCACTTTCATAAACCGTGATCCAGTTTAGCGACAAAGATGGTGGCGTGTAGGTTTTATTAGAATCTTTTGTGTTCCTAAGCAATTTAATTCAATTGACAATTTGACAATCCACCCATCTTTTGGTATAGGTTTACACTGTCAAAGTTTCTGTGATCAAAGTGGAGATTTCGGATTGGTAGATCATGAGTTTTCAAGGATTTGCCAAATATATTTAAGGGAACTAATACAGTGCTCAACACTGAACTACTTCTCTGTGATATTTCTTCCAAATTTTTCGAAACGTAGAATTTCCCTGTGAAAAATTCCTACTTTGACCACAGAAACTTTGATAGTGTAAACCGGCCTTGAGTGAAAGAATCTAATATCAGTTTGTCTGTGTATTACGGAAGTTTTTGAAACGGTTTAGGGAATGTATCTTTGTGCCTTGTCATTGCATGTAGATAGATATTACCGTTTTGAGAATGCAGCACTCTTGAAAAGCTTTTTACTGATTTAATCAATGACCACTTTCCAGCACTCTTTGTTTAAAACAAAGGCCAACCCTATTTTGGTTCCCTGTTGTTTCAGCTGGCTAGCGGCAAGGCCTTATTTAGAGATTTTTCTTTTTGTTTTTGAAGTTTGATGTTTTTTGCTGTAAAGGATGTCGAAAAAGCGAAACCATTATTCACTTCCTGCTGATTAACTTTCAAGAAACTTTGTTTCCGGGTAATCGTGGGGGGGGAGGGGGTCTGCGAGCAGGCTAGCTCTCAAGTTTCAACTGAGATTTTAGTTGCTGGGCCTTGACAAATTTATACGCTGTGCAAACTAAGGCTCATTTCAAACGTGGCACTACTACCGGACCGAATGTATTAAAAACAATAGATGATCAGTTGAAGCTCCTCATTATCGATTGTTTTTAATGCATTCGACACGGCAGTAGTGCGACGTTTGAAACGGGCCTAATGCTTAAAATTTTATTACAGGTTTATTGTTATTTTTTCAAAAGGGGGACACTCGTGAGCTAATACGTTTAGGCCCGCCATCATTGCAATCATACATCATTGAAGGTGTATCAATAAAGTTGAATGGAACTTTAACATCCTGCTGTGCCCAAAATGTCGAATCGACTGTTTGGCTATTTAATTGAACGAAAGAAAAACCGTTTGGCTTTCTCATAATACTCTTTCTCACATGATCACCGCAAAAGTAATTGAGTACTACTTACCTGTTCAAATTTGCTGAACCAGCTTTTCACAAAGGCAATGGACCTTTAATCTTATAGACCAAATCTTTTACCACAGCCTGAAAGAGCATCCTGAATTTAGTAAAACTGCCAAGTTTCGAAGCAAAATGTTGTAAAATAAGGAAAATATAGCCGTGCAAAGTTGGCAAATTTTGTATATTTTTCTATTACGCGCGGGA
>JAOBYK010478566.1:0-13643 GCA_025434845.1 Phenganax subtilis | reverse complement strand
TAAAAAGGACTGGAGCGACCTGCATGGCTGCCAAATTCTGGCTTCAATTTCCCCTCCTGACTTATCGTTCCAGTTGACATTACAGTTCACTGGTTTTACCCTCATACCATTTTTGAATACATATTTCTCTATTGCGTACTCAAGACACGGAAATGGACATTGCTAATAAACGAGAGGTTATTGCAGTTATATAGTTTCTAGTCATTTTATTCTTTTTGTTTGAAGTTGGCTACATTTGAAGAGAATAGTCTGATAATACTATTTGTTTATAAAACCAATATTACTGGTATATAAGAACTTCTAACAGCAAACAGTCGAGTCAACAAATTTTGATACATTTACGTGATGTATAATCACGTCTTAGGGGTAATAGCTAAAAATCATCATGTTGTTGCAATGTTGATAAGAAAGGATGCAACAACGTTGTACAATCCCCTGCAACAATATTGTTCAGTATTATCAGATCCGATTAAAAATAAATAATTTTGCTCAATTTTGCTGACAATTATAAACAACATGTTGAGCACAACGTTGTTGCATCTTGTTTTACTTTTTTGTTGTATTTTCAACTATCTGGTATAGTATATCATGAAAATATTTCGATACCACTTTCATAACAATTTATCGTCAATATTTGTTATACATCGCAATATTTCCCTGATATTAAAACTTGAGACTGACAATGTATAACTAGTACTAGTCCATTCATGTACGACCAAAACAAAATCCAGTCTACATGAAGTCAGGCATTGGTATTGAAACTTCCTCTCACTTGAACTTGCTTTGAAGCAATAAAACTACTTGTGCTGAAAAACTGCTAAAACGTTCTTGATACTTTGTAGAAATGGATAAAATGTTGTAAACTCACAACATGATCATGATCTTCCGAATTAGCCATCCTCGCGAAGTTTCAGAGCATTTTCATGATGATTCCTGGCTTCATCTAGGCTTCATCTAGCTTCCGTAAATCAGGACATACTACACCTTAAATGTCTTAAGATGAAGTAGCAGCAACATGCTCAGATGGTAGACAATCTTGAGGATTTTGTACGCCTTTTCAAGATGATTCTTGGCTTCTTCCAATTTCCCTAAATCATGATATACTGAACCTAAATATATGTAAGAAGCGGCGACTTTAATATGTTCAGATCCTAGGCGATTCTCCAGAGTTTTTAGCGCCTTTTCATAGTGACTCTTGGCTTTTTCCCATTTCCCCCAAACCATGATACACTGAACCCAAATTGCTGTAAGAAGTAGCGACATCAACATGCTCAGATCCTAGACAATTCTCGCGAATTTTTAGCACCTTTTCAAGATGGTTCTTGGCTTCTTCAAATTTCCCTAAAGCATGATACATTATAGCTAGATTATTGTAGAAATCAGCGACAGCAACATGTTCAGATCCTATAGGATTCTCACGGATTTTCAGCGCCTTTTCATGATGATTTTTGGCTTCTTCCAATTTCCCTAAAGCACGATACATTATACCTAAATTGTTGTAAGAATTAAATAGCAACTTTAATATGTTCAGATCCTAGAAGATTCTCATAAAATTTCAGCGCCTTTTCATGATGAATTTTGGCTTCTTCCAGTTTCCCTAAATCACGATACATTAATCCTAAATTGTTGTAAGAAACAGCCATATCAACATTGTCAGATCCTTGACGCGAATTATTAGCACTTTTTCATGAAGGTATTTGGCTTCTTGTAATTCTTTTAGATCTTGATACAAACAGCGATGATTGACGGCTTCTTGTAATTCTTCTAGATCTTGATACAAAAAACGGTACATTTGAAATAGAACAACCCATATCAACATGTAGAGATCTTCTACGAGACATAGAGATCTTGGACGCTTTTTCATAAAGGTTTTTGGCTTCTTGCCATTTTCCTAGATCACTATGCACTCTACCTAAAATGTTGTAAGAATCCTGGACATCGACATGTTCAGATCCTAGAAGCTTCTCGCGAATTTCCAGCGCCTTTTCATGATGATCCTTGGCTTCTTCTAATTTCCCTAGACCACGATACACTCTACCTAAATTGCTGCAAGAATCAGCGACATCAAGATGTTCAGATCCCAGAAGATTCTGGCGAATTTTCAGCGCCTTTTCATAAAGGATTTTGGCTTCTTGTAATTTTCCAAAATCACGATACACATTAGCTAAATTGCTATAAGAAGCGGCGACATCAACATGCTCAGATCCTAGAAGCCTCTCGCGAATTTCCAGGGCCTTTTCATGATGATTCTGGGCTTCCTCCAATTTCCCTAAAGCACGATACACTTTACCTAAATTGTTGCAAGAATCAGCAACATCAACATGTTCAGATCCTAGACGATTCTTGCGAATTTTGAGCGCCTTTTCATAAAGGATTTTGGCTTCTTTTAATTTGCCTAAATCATGATACACATTAGCTAAATTGTTGTAAGAAGTAGCGACAATAATATGTTCATAACCTAAACGATTTTCGAGAATTTTCAGCGCCTTTTCTTGAAGGTTCTTGGCTTTTCGAAATTGTCGTAAATTACGATACACAATAGCTAAATTGAGGTGACACTGAGCGACATCAACATGTTCAGATCCAAAACAATCCAAAAAAATTTTTGTGGCCTTTTCAAGATGACTCTTGGCTTCTTTAAATTTTCCTAAACGACGATACACTAAACCCAAATTGTTGTAAGAAGCTGCCACATCAACATGTTCAGATCCAAGATGATTCTCAAAAATTTTTAGCGCCTTTTCATACAATTCCTTGGCTTCTTCCAGATTCCCTAAATCACGATACACATTAGCTAAATTGTTGTAAGAAGCAGCAACATCAACATGTTCAGATCCAAGACGATTCTCGCGAATTTTCAGCGCCTTTTCATGATGATTCTTAGCTTCTTCCAAGTTCCGTAAGTCATGATACACGGTACCTAATTTGTCGTAAGAAACAGCGATGTCAACAGCATTAGGAGGAAACAGTCCTTTTGATATCTCATGTTGCTTTTCGTGATAATGCTTTGCTTTCTCTAACTCGCCAAGCTTAAGAAATAAGTCACCACAGTAATCATAGATACCATCGGTCGAAATGTTGTCCTCCAAGCCACTCCAAACTTGAAAAATCGCTTTTTGAAATGTAAGTGAGAGCTGATACTCACAATGCTCGCAGAGAATACGTCCAAAACGCATATAGATCTCGGAAATCCCATCTCGTTCAAAAAATGTAGAAATAACAATCAAAGGGTCGTCTTCTTTAACCATTTGTTCACTGCGAGAAACAAACGCCTTCAAGTGTCCAACGGACATTTTAGTGCCAGGTAAGGCCTCAAAACTAGTCAGAACTTCAAGAACACATCGAAATGGGTTTTGATCATCGATGCGTCTTCCTTTGTTGAGATGACCAAAGCCAATTGTTTTCTTTTCGTAAAGTATTTTGATAGCATCATGGACAACGCGATGTACACGAATATCTTCATTTCCTGAAGGAAGAAACAGCGAACATTGATTTACTGCAATACATATTTCTTCTTCATCAAGATCTTTGTCAATCTTCTGGTTGTAAATCACAATCATATCACGTGGTAGTGGTTCAAACGAGATCCACGAAAAAAATTCAAAAGTGTTTTTCAAAATGGCATTATTCTCAATACTTTTTTCAACAGCTAATAAGACTGCTGCAGACATAGTTGAGTTGTAAGCTGCGTTAATACCAAGAAATTGTTCCTCTGTGAAATCTCTTTCTCCTTTTTTCAGTGTTAATAAATAATCTGTCCAAGAAAAGTGACAATTTGATGTTAGAGCTTGTTTTACGTATACTGCAGCCGCAGCCAATGCCAGTGGTTGACGATCCAGTCTTTCTGCTACTTCATGTAACAACGGATCATTTTTGTTAGTTCCTGACAATGATGAAAGCAATTCACAACATTCGCAGTTGCTCATTCCGCCGCTCAGCTCTATATGTTTCGTAAGATCGCTGTCAGGAGGGATAGAAGTCTTGTTCTGAGTTGTTATGATGATTTGACCATTACACCAAACTCCTTCAGCAGTCTGTGGCAGTAAAGGCGATATTTGGCTAAGGTCTTCTACATTATCGACTATAAGTAACCATCTTGGCCAATTCTTAATTCTTGCAGCTAACAGAAATCTTAAATCTTTGATCTTTTCTTCCATTGGTTTGTTTGCCCTCAGAATATTTTCCAAGGCACTTTCATCGCAATTTAGACGTCTGCAAAAATCTTCATAAGAGTAAAGAAGAGAACTTAAATTTTTAGCGTTCAACGTCATTACAAATGTTCTTTCTGTTTGCCAATTTACCCCTATTTTATAAATACGCTCACAAACTTGGCTAGCCAGTTTAGACTTTCCACTTCCAGGATTCCCAGAAATATAAAAATTTGTCAGTTTTTCTTCGTTTTTCTTGTCATCAAGATATTTTGTAATTTCTGAAATCTTCTCCTCTCGATAAACAACATCATGCGTAGGCCTGGGAGGGAGGACGTGAAATGAGTTGTAACGGTTTTTCTCAGTGACCATTTTTCGAATTTCATCAGTAGAAAGACCAAGAATCTTAAAAGAATTTTCAACTCTAGTAACTAAGTTTTGAAATTCAGAATCAGTTAATTTTCCTTCTTGGACATGCATTATTTCATTTCGTATTTCTCTTAGCTTATCAACTTTATCTTTTACCATTGGATTAAGGCTCATTTTACCAATGGAGTTGGAGTAAAGAATTGCATCAAAGAGCACCGAACAATCCCACTCACTCGTATTGCCATTTTTATATTTTGTTAAATAATCTTTTGCTTTAGGTCGTGATTTTTCCCAGTGATACAATTGCTGACCACTTGAGTTGGTGTCATCCCATGCTCCGACCATAGCTTGGTAGCGAATGTTCCATTCTTGTTTAAAAACTCTCCTTAATCCCTTGCTGGTTATGTCTGTAACCATCTTTCTCATACAACTGTAGTTTTGTTCTTGGTCATGTTCCCATGGCAACACGTTGGACATTATTGTTCCCGTGCAATATCGAAAAATATTATTTTTAGCAGCCAGGAATCGACATAGTATTTCAACGTAAATTAAGACATGTAAATTTTACTCTTCAAAAACGATGAAGAGCAAAAGAGACTTCAAAACAATGTTATTTCTACTTTTTTTTCTTTAGTCCTCTCAGGAATAGCCGCGCTATGTTTTCTCGTTTATGCTTGCGTTGCAAGTAAAAACCATGCAGGTTTAAGGATTGAAGCACTCCGTAAAGGCCCATTTACACGGGCGATTTTTTCTGCGACTTTTCTCTTGGTGAACAATGTGATAAAGTGTACAGGGTGTAAAAAAAACGCAATCCAACTTTAAAGCTTTATTACCGAAATAATATAATGCATGTCAAAGTGATATGTGTCTACTGAGAAATGGTGGCTACGCTAATGATTGTAATCAAGTTTACTGAAATTTTAATTAATTCGCTATCTCAAATTTTAAATTCTCCGATTCCTATTACTCAAAGTAACATTACTCACTCATTTCAAGTTCAAATTTAACAAACAAGCAATTCTTATAAAACTGAATTGGGCAGCATTCAAACAGTGGATATATTAGCCTTCATCAATTTCTCCTCTTTCTGAATTTTTCATTTGAACGTAGGATTGCGTTTTTTCATACACCCTGTATATCTGGCAAATATGCTTGATCCAACAATTTTGCCGATGCCCTTGCCAGTCAACCTACTTGATCACATATACGTTAAGAGGAGAAAAATCGAAGCCAAAATCGCCCGTGTAAACGGGTCTTCAGTCGTTCGTAAATTCTAAACAGTAAAGACTATCATAGTGAACAAAAGTAGAAGTAGTGAAAATTTAGCATTCATTAAAACGACGCAAAGCTAGCAGGTTTGCATCTTTGTACCGGCTTGAAAGCTTGCTACTATACAGAGGAATAAATTGTAATTAGAGTAATACAGTATTATTGCACTAGGCATAAAACATAAGATAGAATAAAACCAAGGTGTAATAGCAGTCAATGGGAAATTTGTTATTATGTTTACACATTAAGTAGCTGATTACATGCGCTGGGCTAGCCCGGTTTTGTCATGAAAATATTTCCTGGTTGTTAAAACAGTATTTGAATTAACTTTGGAGGCAGTCTTGGGCCTAGTGCATTCTGAATGTTATTTCCAATTTTACGCAAGCGTTGAAGCGGTAATAGCATGCGAAAGAAACAGTTCAGCCCGGTTAACTGGGCTAGTCCGACCCATGCAATCACCCCATAAGTATGTTTATGCTTTTCGTTCTTGCACATCAGATCTACTTTTAACTTTTAGCTTAAAATTCTGCATGCTAGATGTTGCAATTTTACGCAGCTAGTTCAGTGGGCCCGTGTTAAGTAAAGTAGTGTCTGTACCCATTTATGGGATATTTTGGGCTAGGGATGAGTGTTCCCTAGCCATTTTATTAAATCTTTCAAAACTATTAGACACAAGCAGATATTAATAACTCTAAAACTTTACGTATTTGTTAAAATTATTCTGCCCACTGAAAGTGAGGACACAAATAACGCCAACACTCCCAAAACTTCACGTGGTCACGTAAGCTCAATGCAGCATGGGGAGGAGACAGGGTTTCAAATTGCCAGAGATCTTGATTCGCCAAAGACACTGAAGTGAATGACTGCCAACTACTTGGGATAGCTTTTTATCGTCTTGGGTGATCATTTACTGATGGGTCACTCTGGTTTATGTAATGTTATTTCAGTTTTTGGCAATTTATTATCTACGGAAACGGATTTTCTAATCCAGATATACTTTTATGCTATTTACATAATCTTATCTGCTTTATCATAGCGTGCGTACGATGGCCGAGAAGGGCCATAGTTATTTTGATGTCACTTTTTCTTAGTGAGAAGATTTCACACTGTCATTTTTTTTTCTGGACAAAGATTTCAGAGTATCATTTTTTCCGCGCTGTCATTTTTTTTCCTGACCAAGACTCATGTGTTTGGTTACTCCCTGGGGCCGGTTGTTCGTACGACGTTTAGTTTAAACGGTGGGTAAGTCAAAATTCCAAAACACTCCCACACATATTCTAAAGCTTTTGAATCAACTCTTATTTAATAGACTACAAATACTTGATTACTGTGTTCATTTAAAAAGCTTTCAATTTCGTTGATCAAGGAAGACATAAATATGACTTCTATTTTGAACTTATCCGCCGTTAAAACTAAACGCCGTACGAACAACGTCCCCATATGGCCATAAGGTCTCAGAAAAAGCACATGTTTGATATGCTTAGTTGCGCTGGAAAACGTTTATTTTGAGTTTAATTTGGAAGCGAGAAACCTTTGTCTTCACAGTGAATATATGCGTCAAACACTCAGAATTATAGCATTGTTTACAAGACCGGTTCTGTACAGTCATGAAACCGAAATTAGCTATATTTTCCGTATTCACCATTGAAACTTCTTGCACTAAAAGTTTTCATTCAATTCTGCTCTATGTAAATAGACGTTTGAGGCTTTCAGCTTGTCTTTGAATGGTTGAATTCGGTGTCGTGACTGTACAGAAATGGTTTGATCTGAGCAAAGCCTTAATTTGGCCACATTAACACATATATTCACTACAAACGCAAACGTTTATCGTCTCCAAACTTAACCCAGGTGTCATCGAGGTAAATTAGCATACTGACATTGCCAAAATGTTATGAGAATTACCTTTCTCAACGCAATTAAGCATATATAATGACTTGTTCCCTAGACACTTTCGCCAACCGGCAATAACCAAATGAATGACAAGTTGTTTTGAACTGGGACCGGAAACTGATGCGAAATCATTGTTTGGACAAAGAAAATGACAACGCAGAAAAAATGACCGTGCGAAATATTGGTTTGGACAAAAAAATGACAACACGCAAAAAATGACGGTGTGAAATTTTGTCAATAAGAAAAAGTGACATCAAAATAACTTTGGCCCTTCTCGGCCATCGTACGTGCGGGAAAAGCATAAAGTCCCTATTTGTGCCAAATATTTCATATATCTGTTCTTCCTTCTAACGTAACATATGCAAAGTCATTTTTTTACGATGTGAGCTAAAATGGGTCAGAAGAAATGTTCATACTATATGCGCTAAGAATTCCAGGGTGAACTTCCCTTGATCTATGAACAATACTACTTTTTTCTTTTGCTTCGAAATTTTAAAATAGTTATGTGGTCATGGACATTGCATGCATTCATTGTTTTAGGTGGTTTCTTATCACTGTCATGTTTACTTTTTATTTACCACTGTTTTTTGTCTAAAACCTATTTTTACATAGTTTCTCACATTATAAGGCGACCATATCTGCACACAAGAGTAAATTATGAGTTTATAGCTTTACATAGTACGCCCAAGTTTAATCAGTAGTTGTCTTGTCGTGTTTGTGTAAAGTTTTGCTAGGTTAGTGCGAGAGTGTTCATAACAATAATAATAATAATAATAAAAACTTTATTTCAGTGTCCAGGTTATTTAACTATTAAAGCTAATTGGTGACATTATGCATCTAAAAATTTACAATAAATTATAATGTGTTTAGATGTTATAAACTATATAATTACTGTATAAGAAAGATAAGCGTATCTGTTCACTCCCTGCACATTTCGCAGCAGTTGGATTTGTTGTCCAGCAAGCTCTCTATGTCTATTTTACGGACTGCTTTCTTGAAACTGGTAAGACTGGGCAAGTTCTTAACATCGTCACTCAGTTTTGTTCATAGTCAACTTTTTCAACTGTTATTAATGACGTTATGGGTCTATAGTTTTTTTCTTCCTGCCTGTCTCAACCTGCTTGTATACTGGTGTCCACTCGCCCATTTTCCAGTGAGTTGGCCATTTACTCGTGTGTATACATTGGTTATAGAGGTTTGTAAGAGATGGAGCTACTCCCTTGCCACCTTCTTCAACAGATTCGGTTTTTTCCTGGGTTGCAACCACTACACTTTTTTGGATTAAGATGTTCCAATGTGAGTATAACTTCAGCTTGACTTAATTTTCTAAAATCGAAACATGCATCAGGATTTGCTTGAAAAGTTTCGCGTACGACTTTCACGCTATTGTGATTATCGTGGTCTTTCTCTGTAAGATTGTTGACATGATCTACTCCAATACTGTATGCAGCTGTATTAAAGTACTCGGAAAGTACTTCTGCAACTTCATATTCGTTTGTTTTCACCGTGCTTCCATTTGTTCTTAAACATAATCTTTAACTTTGTCACTGAGAAATGGTTTAAAAGCTTTATAGAACTTCGATGGATTGTCACGCAGATCTTCAGTCGTTTTGTGCCAATATGCACTAACCGCTTTCCTCTTCTCTTTATTAGCTATATTTCGATAATTCTTTTTCAGTTCGAAATGCTTCGTACGATCTTTTGCGAACTTGATAGCATACGTCCTCTTATTTCTTATAGCTTTCTTCCACTTTTTTGTCATGTACGGCAAATCTTTCTCCCTAACTTTTTTACGTTTCGTTGGGACATGTGAATCGACTGCACTCTCAAAAAGGCCACTCCAGTGGTCGCATTTATCGTCGACATCATTAAATATATCTGCCACGTGCCATGGGGCAAGCAAGAGATCCCATTTTAATTGTTCTAGGTCAGTGTTCTTTAAACTTCTGAATGTTATAATTTCGGATTTGTGTTTGCATACATTTTCTTTATTTGTACCAAAAACTATGGAGTAATCACTCGTTGCTGGATCATAAACACAACATTTTCTACAAATCTCAGGTGCATTTGTTAATATGACATCCAACAGGATACTGGAATTCTGGGTTATACGTGTGTGCTCCGATATCATGCATCTCCGGCAAAATTGCAAAGTGAAATTTTCCCAATTCCATCGTTCGTCACAACAGTCAATCCCACGTTGGATAAAACCCCTGATGGACGTACCAACCTATCCACCTCATCTAAAACAAAAAGTTTCATTCCAACTCAAATCTTGTTTAGGACCTACCCTCAACCACGACCTCGACTCGGCCACAACGCTTTCAACTGTATTCCTGTTGTGCCTTCGCCCATCAATGGAACAATTGCCCCATCGCCCACTTCGGACATGTTGAGTTTTGCAATAGTAAATGCCAGATCTCTGAGAAATAAGGCAGCCGTATTCTCCGAGCACATCATTGATCAAAGTATTGATGTCTGTGTCGTAACTGAGACTTGGTTAAAGGACTTAGACACCCCAACAATCGCTGCTGTCTCTCCCGCTGGTTTCCTCGTCAATCTAATAGAATTGGTGGTGGGTAGGTGTAAGTTTCAACACAAGTTTAAACGTCTCTTTTGTTCGAGGTGGGAAAATGCAGTCGTTTGAATTTTCCGACTGGGACTTTCCATCATCAAATCATTTCGTAAAACTGGTTGCTGTCTACCGCCTGCCTTATTCTCTGGCTCCCCCAGTTTTGCCTGGAAAATTTTTTAAAGAATTTTCAAACTTTCTCGAGGATGTGGTCTTGTGACTTGAATCTCTGCTTATCGCTGGGGACTTTAACTTTCACGTGGATGATGCTGTTAATTCAAACACTGTGAAATTCAACGACATGCTGGAGACATTTAGCCTCAAACAGCATGTCAACATTCCGACCCATTCGTCAAATCATTTACTGGACCTAATTATCACGCGATCTATACCTGACTTAAATCCCTTTTTGATTAAGACCACATTATACTTGTCAGATCACTGTTTTGTTCAATGCAAATTATCTTTTCCTCGTCCAAATCATACCAGGAAGGAAATATCTTATCGGGAATTGAAGAAAATCAATATTGATGATTCCAAGTCCGATTTAATTCAAGTTACTACTCTTTGCGATGGCATTGAAACTCTTGACGAGTTGGCACACTGTTATAATGATGCTCTTTCGAGTATTTTGAAATACCCCTCCCATGCTCCTCCTCGAACAAAGTTCTTGAAGGTTAATCGATCATCTCCTTGGTAAAACGACGACCTCAGGCTGTTAAAACGCAATCGTAGGAAATTGGAGAGAAAAATGCAAAAAACTGGCTCTGATGTGGATCCGATAGCCTATAGACACGAGATGTTTGTAAGAGATAAAGCCCAAAAATGAAGGCTTTCTCTTACCTTCCTCATGATTTAGAAGATTTTCCGGCAAGGTTTTGTTAATTTTTCCTATTTGGACAAATGCTTTTTCTAGTTTCTGTTTATTTCTTGAATAGTTTGTATTATATAAGGACTTTATGATACATAAAACCCGCACCACATCTAAGAAAGTTGACTGAATCATAAAGTAATAGTAAGTTAAAGCCTTATTTGAAAGCGAATTCACTATTGAGTCAAAATGTTTCGGTTACATTTAAGTATGCTTCTGATAAACTGACTTATACACTTAGCGCTTCATGCAGAAAAATCATTACAGAAAACTTCAGTCTAAGAGTATATCGTAATTAGAGCCGCACCTTACTTGCAATATGTAAATCTCCTTATTTTACTCCCTGACCCTGAGCATCGTTGATACTGAAATTTTCTCCAACTGGCCAGCAAACCGACTTTAAAAAATCGTTAGCAATATTTTTATCATTTACTATTTCCTCTCGATTTGCATTGATCACATTAACTGCTCCAAAGCTGGCTTCATATCCTTCAGATTTCGTGTTTAATTATCCATTTCTTGTTATATTTGTAAACCTGGTTAATACCTATTTTGTCTATTTTTCTATTGTTTACCTAGAAATAGTAAAGTGCATTAATATTAACTGCTATATTTTCTAAAATTGTCCCCGTGGTTACACTCCCACTCAATTTTGTTCTTCATTCATCGATTATATTCGTTTTGACATTCTTCGTTTGAGTGCAGCATGCTGACAATCAATATTGAAAAAGGTTTCTTTCAAAGTTTCTTTTTTTATTAAGTCATTTTAAAATTGTAAGGCAAGGAAGTATTCGAATTCTCTTGTTTCTACTAACTTTGGGGTTTCTTTCTAGTTTTCCGATGTTACTGCACTACATATGCGAGGTCGTGTGATCCCCAGCCCCGTATGTAACAATAACAACAGAGTCAGAGATTTTTGTATCATCGATTTTTTAATGAATAATATCAATGAAAGACAGTGAATTCATGACTTCTCGTTATCGTGAAAATATGTTGTCTTAGTTGAGATAAGTGAATTAGGCTTATAAACTTTCTTTGCTAGCATATTCTCTTTGAAAAAATATAAATTGCAGAAAATTTTTGTATCATCAATACTTTAAGTAATATTTAAAGCATCTGTACCAGATCTCTAATAAGATTTACAAACCCGAGTCGAAGACGAGTGTTTGTAAACCTACTAAAGATCGGACACTCATGCCTTATATGCTTATCAAACAAATGGATAAAAGTAATCAAGTTGTCAAATAATCTTTGAATTTCGACTGATTTGGGTCTGAAAATTGAGAAAAAAGGTCATCTAAATCAGGACGAAATCTTTATCGAGGTTACAAACATTGATTAAACATGGATTCCTTTTTAATTTTGTGCATGAATTGGTAATGAGTTTGATACGAATAATATCGACCACACACCATGAATTGGTGTTTATTTTTTCTGCTGTGGAAATAGTTTGTCTTAGTTGAGACTTTTAAGTTTCGTTCCGTGTATGTTTCTTTCGATAGAAGATAAATTGCAATTGAGAGTGCAGTGTAATGATTGGGTATTTGTTATCCTGTTTAGTGTTGTGCAAAAAGATATCTAAATGGTGAAATCACTCAAATATTAATACCTCTACATTTAGTTCCGACACACAGTACCAAAAGCTTAACACAAAATGAACAATCATGTTCTTTTTTGTTCCCACGTTGCTCAAACATGGTTATCGTAAGTGCATTCTGAAGTTAAACATTTCTGTATAATATAGCTTCACGTATGATCATGTGATGTATCACTATTTACCTACATTTAAATAACACATCAATCCATATTAAGGTTTCATAGAAGACAGGAATTTGATGCAAACTGATTGCTTTAGATTAGTTGAGGAGGAAAGTTCTCTTTCACTTCTTCTTTGAATGGTGGTCAGCCATAATACTGATGCAGGTTTCTAGCCGTGAGAGATTTTGTATAATGCATGAAAGAATAGTACTTCTCAAAGTCATGAATACTAATAACGGATCGATCCAATCATGCTTCTACAAAGCATGATTCGACCTCAGTCAATATAAGACAACGATCAGGATCATATTTTAAATTCTTTTAAGAGAACAAAGGCAAATAATTTAGTTCTTAGCGCAATCACTGGACCTAGAAATATTGTGCTCAATACAGCGTCAACAAGATGTGTAAAAAAATAGGCAGTGAAATAGTGCACGTAAGGATTTGCAGTTTAAGACAAGAATGATGAGAAATCACGCTTTCGTAAAATATTAAGAGGGGGACATTGGGAGGGTGTCAACACCGTAATACCGGACAAAAATTCCGAAAATACCGCATCACCGCATAGCATATGTATAAATACCGCACTCCGCACAAAAGGAGGTAACAAAAAAATTTAAGCGCGTTTATATTTTGTTACAAAAGTCGCGAATAATAGACCTTACAGTTTATTCACTTTTTACCCAGTAACCTCGTTTTCATGTCAATTACTTATTCATGTTTCGTGCTTAATAGGGCTGAAAATCACATTGTTATTGAGCCTAAG